>JBANCV010000026.1:122067-136794 GCA_037040105.1 Amiota albilabris
GGGGAAAATCAAAAAAGGGTGAAGGGGGGGTGTTCCAAAAAAAAGGTTTGGTGGGTTTTTTCAAGAAAAGAAAAACAAATTTGGAAAAGGTCACTTTTTTTTTTTTTTTTTTTTTTTTTTTGTGTACTTTTTTAAGTAAATTGTTTTTATCGATCAATAACAAGTGTCTCATGATTTTTAATTTCGTCGAATAGAGCTCGTCATCTTGATTTGGAAATACACATTTCTGCCATGAGCCACATATATTCTATGTTTTTGGGTTCTGTTAGATTAAAGTCAGGGGACAAAGTCGACCACTCCATAACATGGACATAATAATCTTCTAACCACTGCCTTGCCTTTCTAGAGGTTAAACTTAGATTCATTGTCCTTTGGCAGTGTATTAATCGCCTTGTTGGCAGAGCGTCTTCTTTCCATGGCTAAATTAAACAATTTTTATTTCATCCGTCCGCAAAATGTTGCTACAATTGGTACCGGGATTTTTGCCCTAGCTGGACTATTCTTGGCATTTTAACTATGAATTCAGATTTTTTCAAACAGTTTCTTATTGTGGATGTGGCAACCAGTACATTTTACTCTTGCAGACGTCACAAAGAGATGTTGTTTCTCTGTACGGACGACCGCGTTGTCCAGCATTTTTATATGTAAATGAAAAATCTAACAAGAAAAAATATATTATATACACGGAGTGTTCCAAAAGATTCCTGATTTTTTCTAAAGGAATAGGCTGGGGACAGAACTATTTACATAGATATACACGGAGTGTTCCAAAAGTTTCAATAGGTCTATTGAAAGTAACACCATCTATCGGTTTTTACCCGAATTTTGTAGCCGCGTCAATCACGAACAGTCTGACGTTTCCAGATTGTCATTTGGTTGACATACGCAAAAGCTATATCGATTGGCGTGTTTATGACTTCGTTCAGGACTGGTAAAAACATTTCAAAGAACGTCGTGAGGTTGTTTTTGATAATGAGAGGGCGGCCAAAATCGGGGAGGTTCGAAGAAAATATCGAAAAAGTGTGCACTGCGATCGTCCAACATTCGAAAGTATCAATGAGGAAGCTAGAGGAGGATTTGAACATTCCGTATGTCACAATTCATCTCATTCTGACCGATATTCTGGTCCATCGGAAGATGTGGCACACATAAAATACGCCGGCCCACCGATGGACCTTTTTAAACAAACATAGTATCACTACCATCAATCACAGTCCTCAAGCTCAAAACAATTATGAAAGGACGTTACGATAAAACGAAGGCTATAGATAAAGCTTTTACATCGGTACTCGGTTCAATGCCGATGAAGGACATACAACAGTGCTTTGAATGGTAAATAGATCGTGCAAAGAATTGTATATACTCGGAAGGCATGTACTTTGAATAAATTTAAGCGATCTTTTGATTTTTCTCTACTTTTAAGAAAAGTCTGGAAACTTTTGGAATACATTCGCTGCCTTTTAAATTTTGTTATCCTCTTGTCAAAGCTTCACATACACATACACATACACTTAACAATGCCCTAAGACTTGTAGTCCGTTTGGAATACAGTGGAATTTTATAAATAAACTAACAAAGAATTCCATACAATCAAAACAAAGAGAAGTTTCTGACACGTTTTCCACAGATATGAAAAGTTCATTCACATCTAACCACTTTTGCGGCTAATAATGAAAGCGGATAAGAAAATAAAAACTAAAACAACAACAACAAACAAACAGAGAATAATTAATATTAACAAAAATGAAGAAAATAAACTCATTAAAAATGTCACCAGATAGGAAAACACACCACGGATTAGTACGAATATTTTGCTTTAGACCAAAAACAAGTTTCATCAAGCGTGCGGAAAAAATAATTGAAAATTCAAACAAAACTCAAATTAAAATGCCACAAAATGCGAAATATTCGTTTCTATTTGACTTTCACTTTGTCAAACATAATCATTGTTAACAATTTTGTCAGTTCGTCAAATGCCATCTCTTCCATACACCTATTCCCCTATACATTCATCCATCCATCAAAACATCCGCCTATCCGCCACTCTTATACTAGGTGTAAGTTAAACGCTTTAGCGTCAACTACTATGACAATTTGATTTGGCTTGGTTTAGTCTTATTGTGTTATTGTTTATTTTATATTGTATGTAATTTTGATCGAATTACAATGAATACACAATAAATGTATACATATCTAAACGCTTTTTATGTGTGACAGCTTGGAACGAGGTGCGTAGTACGCAGTTTACCTTCAAAAACATTGGTTCAACTCATTTGGAGGCAATGTTAGAAGCAAGTCGGATGGCAAAAATAGAGCGCAACGCTCTAATAATAACGTTGTATGCACCCAATACCCAAGATAAATGGATGAATCTTGTAGTATTTCTAGCGTACTCGTACCTAAGGAAGTCAAACAATAACAATTATTTGAATTGAATTGTTAAAAAAAATTTCATTTCATAACATGTATTATTTAGTACGTCAAAAAGAATACTTTAGAAGAACTGAAATCTTATTGTAATCGATTTTAGAGTGAGAATTACAAATCAGAATTGCTGACAAGCCAATTGCGCAATATTGATACTCTTGCAAAACCATCAGGTGCACTTTGGGCACAAGAGCCAATAATAAAGTTGGTAATACCAATTAATTGTCCATTATAAATAGCTGGGCCACCAGAATCCCCATGGCAGACACCATTGCCGCGACCATGTAACAAGCATAATACAGTGTCTGGAACATTGCCAATGCGACGACGACATTCGGTATTAGTGATAAACTGTGAACGTGTAAAGAGTAATTGATTTGAGGTGGGACCATTTGCTCGTATGCGTCCCCATCCGGATATGGTAACACGTGCATTAGCCGGCGGATCATTTGTTACCAATGCTATGGCAGCGATACGAGAACCGAAGGCAGGCAAAGCCGAACTTAACCGCAGCAGAGCAATATCGTTGCCAATACGTGAATTTTGATAATTGGGATGAATTTTCACTTCTGCAATGCTCACTGAGGTGCCACTACCACCAGAGAGTAGCGTTGTACCAACGAGAACATTGAAATTTCTTGCTGGTATTCTAGGAATTATTAAGAAGATAAAGAAATGGACAACAGATTTAATAATAATTACAATTGACTTACGGCTTGTTGCCTTGGACTACACAATGTGCAGCTGTCACAACATAGTTACGCGTTAGAATAGCTCCACCACAAATATGCGAACCACTTTGCCGTAACGATACTTGAAATGGAAACTGACCATCACTAGCTGCTGTGCCACCCACAATGCGTGGAGTAGGCACGAAATTACTATCATTGGATGATGCCGCAATAGAATTTGCTAGTTCACTGGATGTTGGTAGATCAATCACATCTGGAGCATCCGGAAATTCAATGCTATCCGATTCATTGGAATCATATAAAGGTAGTGATGAAGCCTTCAATTCATTTATATTAAAGGCATAAAGTATAATTAGAATTACAAGCGCTTGAATCTGACTCATAGTGAACTTTACTTGATTGGCAAGAATTCTAGCTGACGCTTTATATATATAAGTGTGTGGACATGTATGTTTTAAAATCACTTCCCCCATGTACATAGTATATCATCAGTAACGAATGCAATCATTTATTGTTGAAATAAGTGACAGCTCCCGATTTGAGACTTGAACAAACCTGATAACTCATGTAATTACTTACAATACACTAATTATACTTTTACCAAAGATTTTATAATTGCGTTGCTATTTATTCGGAATTAGTATAGTAGTTATTGTTTTTGACTTGAATTATTTGTAACTATCTTTCAGTAACAATAGTAGTTCAAGTGGAACAACAAGAAGGCTTCAGTCACTTCAGTCAGCTGATCCTTTACCGACTGTTGTATTTTGATTCCGAAAAGAAAACCTATCCACTTTTAGTCTTGTCTCTTTTCACAAATTATGTTAAGCTAATTTTTGGTTGGTGAAAAAGTCGCAAAACACACAATAAAAAACATTCTAGAAGCCCGAAATTTTAATGGTACATATAGTGTAGTAGATAGTAAAGACATTTATACGATTATAATTGGAAGTAAATGGTTATTAATTTTTTTATGCATCATCAATGATTGAAAAATTGTTCGGAGTAGACAAATTCAATAAGAAATTAGTTTAAACCTTCAGTTGAGCGTTCTTAATGATCCAATCACGATGATAGAAGACCTTGGCATAGCCATCCGGATTTGAAGAGCCACAACCACTTATAACAAAGCCAGCAATACCAATAAGTTCACCATTCAATCCAACTGCTGGACCACCGGAGTCACCATTGCATGCTCCATTAGACGGTGGGTGGGCAAGACAAATCAGGCTTTCGGTAAACATTAATGTGGCTGCATTGCAGCGTAATGTAGACATTGATGTGAGTTGGTTCCAAAGTAAAAAGCGTGGTATATCGCCTCCAGTTTTAACCCGACCCCAACCTGATATGATAACAGTTGAGTTCACTGGTGTATCACTAGTGGCCAATGATACAGGCTGAATTTTACTCGAAAAGATGAGTGGTGAATTTAGACGCAACACAGCAACATCATTCAAGAAATTTCCATAATTTTCGTGTACAATAACCTCGGCGACATCCAGTAACATACCACCGGTAAAGCGATCAAGTGAACCAGCTCGAATGCTTAAATCCTTTGCTTTTGTGCTAAAGTAAAAGACAATAACGAAAGAGTTTAGATACAAGAATTTAGATATTTAGAAATTTTCTTCAACTTACACAACCAATACACCATTTTGTTCGGAAGTGACACAATGTGCAGCTGTCAGGATATAATAATGACTAATAATTGAACCACCACAATTATGTGATCCCAAAAACCGTAACGAAATCTGATGTGGAAATTGGCCTTCATGGGCATTTGTACCACCTACAATGCGTCCAGTCGGTGTGGCCACAGCAGAGCAAGCCAATACTATTAAAAGTCCACAGGCCGCCCATAAAGATTTCGCCATGATCATTACTCGATTCTACAACAATTTTAACTGAAATCAAAACTATGTTTTGGTTGAGTTTTTATGGCAAAATAAAAAATCGTAACAAATAGTAAATATCTTATCAATTAATCGCTGGTGATTTGTTAGATTCATAAAGAGCATTATGTATGGAGGTATTATCGTGTTCAAATCTGGCGTCATTGGTCAGAGAAAAAGAAAAACAGAAGAAAATATTGCAACATGAAGTTCTTTCCTTTTTGATTCAATTCTAATCAAAAATTGATTACAATTCTGGAGATATACATATTATAGATAAGTAATTGCTTGTAATTCTTATTACTACAATTAATAAACAGTAATTTTCATATATCTATATATATATGTATATATATATATAGAAAAGAAAGTCGTGTGTGTTTCACCATTTATAACTCAAGAGCGGCTGAACCGATTGTTATGATTTTTGATTCGTTAGATTTGCCTCTGCCCCGAATAGCAGAATAACTATTAAAACATCGGAAAAATCCACTCTGTTGAGGAGAAATTGGTGGATAAAATTTTCCATATAAAGCATAGGGACAAATTTCAAAATCAAACAAATAGACTTTGTCAAATAATCCATTTTAATTTTGAATAAACATGATTTTGACATTTCATATCAATTTTCCGATCTCATTGGATCTGCCTGGCTTGACACCGCGAAATTTACAACTGAAGAAGGTCATGCTTTGAAATCTTAATCAACCAAAACTATGCAATGGAACGCGTTTGATAGTAGTGAGACAACTCATGGGCAATGTGATTCCCTTGGCGATACTCAGAGGAAAATTCAAGAGTGAGGAATTTTTAATTTCCAGAATTCCAATGATCCCAACCGAATTTTTCTTGTAAGAGTTAAACTCGAATGTCATATATCACAAAGAGCTTCAATCAAGGCAAGGCGGTACAAAAAGTTCGCCGGGTCAATTTGTTATAGAATAAAACATTCGAATAAGAAATTGTCTATTATCTATACATACTATACGTACTGTATGTATACACTCTTGTGATCTTTGAATATAAGATCGTTGCAATAGTCTGTTGAGAATCTTATATATATATGGAATAAATTAAGCTATTAAAAATTGGATATTAACTATTCATATATTTTAAGTTCTATTTCATTATCACTTGGGAATAACCCTGCATTATTTTTAGCATAATAACTCAATTTAATGATTGAGCTAATTTTCGCAATCGTCAGTCATGTGATAACAACTTATATGTATATAATTTATGGTATTAATAAAATTAAGCTAATCTTGTCGCGGAATGCATAGTGTAGTGTCATATATGAATAAAGTTTTATGACCACTATAAATGGAAATATTGGCATGCGCTTCATTTATGAACCGATAAAAATAGTTTATTTTCAAATGAAACTCATTTCATTCAATTGTATATTGTTTTCTTTTTGTAAATGAAAACTTAAAAAAATATACATTGATTTACAATTAATACATATGGTAGATACATATATAAGCTCTAGAAATTAGATCAATACTACAATTAAAAAAAAAAAAAAAAAAAACAATTTTTGAAATATGTATGTATATTATTTATAAATTTAGTAGGTACTCGTCAATACATAAGTATACTATAAAATAGTTATTAGCTTGCACTTATGGTTTTGAGAGTTCACCATCAATCCAAGAAGCATAGTATGAGATATTGACAAAAACATCCGGATAACGTGAACCGCAGGCTCCAATAATAAAATTGGTCACACCAATCAATTTATTGTTAAATACTGCACCATTACCACCATCACCTTGACAAGTTCCGACCCTTAAGTCATGAGCTAAGCATAGACTCGATGCATCATGAGCTTTATAAGCATTTTTGCAGACATCATCGCTGGCCATACGCAATGCTACCTCTCTGATCTTATATGAAGGATTACCCTCAATAGTGGAACCCCAACCGGCAACATTGACGCTTGCCTCAACAGCAGGTATATCACTAACCGATTTAGCTAAAACAATGGATTGTATTCTCTCGGTAAATACAAGTGGAGATCTAAGAGTTAATATGGCTAAATTGTTTTGCAAATCATAATAATTTGGATGGACAGTAACATTCGCAACATAGACCACAATGCCGCCAGCAAATTGATTTGTGCTACCCACACGGACTGAAAGTCGATTAATGGTGACACTATAAATGGAACATGTACATCAAAATATCTTATTGAAATTCAATTCACAACACTTACAGTTGATTATTGCGATGGACAGAGTGTGCGGTTGTGAGAATCCTATTAGTGGAGATTATGTTCCCACCACCGATATGGGTATTGTCAATACGAATTGACACTGCATAGGGATAGACACCAGCATTTGCTTCAGTACCACCAAGAATACGTCCTGAACCACTCACAGTGCGCCCATTGACCACTAACAGTAGCGAAAATAACGACAACGTTATTACAAAAGAACGTCCGGAAACCATCATGTATATAAAACAACTGATGAATGTTAAGCTTTTTCACATAACCAAACAACTTTGGCCAATATTATTTATTACTCAATAAAATGATCAACGGCAAATTGTTGTCGTCACATTATCTTATCAATGATTCGTTTATTTGTTATTGATTGGTTGGTGTAATGATAACAAAAGCATGTTAAACAATTTAGAAAATATAAATGAGATAACGGCTTCCGAGGATCACAATGAGTAAGACAATTGACCAAAGACTTTACTCTATTTATTTGTGGTTCAGCCATTCTACATAACTTCTACCATTTTAAGTTATGAAAATAATAAACATATCTGTATATGTAGATGTAGAAATGTATTTAATAACAGAAAATTCTCTAGTTTAAATTTTACAATAGTTTTATTTTGAAAAGAAATATTTTGTACTATTTCACAAGCAATTACAAAAACAAAACAAAAAATCATATATTATATGCGGTAATTCCATAGATGATGAAATTACTGTGGATTTATAAATCTGTTGATCCAGTTCAAATAGTAAGTAATTTTGCTAGACACATCAGGATACCTCGTGCCACATTCACCAAAGTGGAAACTAATGACACCAACTAGTTTATGGGGTTCAGTACTTATAACGCCAGCACCTTCATCACCAGGACAGACACCTTGTTGTCTACCACGTTGCAGGCACAACACTGAATTGTAGCCGAAACCAGCCTGAAGCTCACAGTTTGGTTCATTTAGCGTTGAGAATGTACCCGATTGTAGCCTATAAGAAGCATCGCCAGTTAATAATTTACCCCAGCCTTGCACATAAACAGTTGTGCCGTTCGCTAGTTCACCATTATCTTCTTCACTAATAGTGGGTAAATCGATTTTGTTTATCTTATCGTTGAACGTCAGGGGCGTCACAAGTGTCAGTATGGCAAGGTTATGCAGAAAGTTGCCAAATGAGGGATGTATAACAATTTCCTTGACTGGCACAATGCTACCACCAGCGAACTGGTTAATACTTCCCACACGCACAGATATTGTATTCAGAGAAACACTAGAATAAAAGTTATATAATAAATAATTGCCATTCATTTGCTTATGCATTCAGTTCTTTTACATACGGTGTAGTATTCAATTCTGAGACACAGTGGCCGGCTGTTATGACGTGTGTTGTTGAGATAATGCTACCCATGCATTTATGTGCATTATTCTTTCGTACGGAAACTGCCCATGGAAATTCACCAGTATTAGCATCCTGACCGCCTAAGATACGTGTATCATCATTACTAGGCAATGCCTGAGCTGTTAGTCCAAAGACAAAGCAAGCCACAAGAAAACTGTTGAAGCGTTTGGTCATTATAACGTCGCAATTGAAACTGTTCATATTTCGCAGCCGCGATATTGAATCAACGTAGCAATCTCATACTTAACATCTAATCTCTATAGCGGAACGGTGCGATTAGACTTTCAGATAACTATGTCAATGGTCATTTATCATTTGTTTGTTTATTGATTGTTAACACTTTTATTCATTAATGGATGAAATACTTTTTCCGAGTTTGACGAGTACGGATTAATTTTATGTTTATAAAAGTATCTAAACGGATTACTTTATCCCATATATGAATTTGTTAAGCTGATCTTCAAAAAATCCATATTATTAGCATATTGATTTGAAGTCCTTGTATGTGGACTGAACTATAACTGTAATTTCTTTTATGGCCCGGCATATTTGGGCTTGGGAATTCTATGATAAGATTACACAATCGTAATTCTTAATTTATCATCACTACATATACACATGTGTACATTGTTAACTATAAAGTATTAGTATTATACTAACTGCCAATTTAGTTGGTCAGCAAACGTTCACTATGATTATAATGTCGCATTTTTATTTTTTGCTGGCAATAATCTGCCTGACACGATTTTGCCACATCAATGGATTGCCTAAAGGCAGTGGACGCATTGTTGGTGGTGAAGAAGTTAACATCGGCGCATATCCGTATCAAGTTTCACTCCAGCTAACCAATGGTCAGCATATTTGTGGTGGTGCTCTTATCAAAGACAATTATGTTGTGACAGCAGCAAACTGTGTAACCGTTGGCAATGGCATTGAACCGTAAGTTCACACAAGTTCCGATTCAAATTATTACAAACTAGAAGCTTCTGATTACATTCATACATATTCGTTTTTAGATATCCGCCGCGTAATTATCAGGTGCGTGCTGGCAGTATACAACGAGTAATCGGTGGTCAGGTGGCCGCATTAAAGCGCATTGTGGTACACAAAGACTATAGTAAGCCCTTTAACAATATAGCTTTGCTTGAACTGGAAAGTCCACTGGTTCTAAATGACAACACAAAAGTAATTGAATTGGCAACCGAAGAAGTGCCTGCCGGCGGAACAGTAACTGTTAGTGGTTGGGGTCCTTCATATTTGTATGGTCCAAATGCACATCGTCTCCAAACGAATCAATTTACAGCATTGAGCAAGGAGCAGTGTTCCGAACAGATCTATATTAAAGATGAGAGTTTGCTATGTTTGCAGCATGAATATGCGAATGGTATTTGTCAGGGTGATTTTGGTGGACCTGCTACCTATAATGGCAAAATTGTCGGTTTTGGTATTTTTGTTATAGGCGGATGCGGTTCCAATTTTCCTGATGGCTATACCAATATTGCTCATTTCCATAAATGGATTACTGAGAATATTGCCTAAATTAAGAGAATGCGAGTTTGTTATACCCATAAGCAAATAATCGTACATTCCTTTTTAATTTAAGTTCCAATACAAAATATTTGGCCTTGATTCCAAGGCACACATTGTTAAAGCACCATATGATATTTGTATTTACTTTTCAACCAAAAGCAACACTTGGTTTGAATAAACTGATATTCCATTTACAATACACAATTGTTGTTTACTGTCTACGGTCTATGGACACAAGATCATTAATAATAATAACGATGTCATGAGTTTGCAACTGTACATGCCAATTGACCAACACCAGCATGATTATCGTCTCAACAGTAATACTTATTATTATTCCTTAGGTTGTATAGCAAAAGTGTTGAAATTGTATTGAAATTGTATTTTTGTTTTTTTTTTTTTATTATACACTAAAAACTTATCGGAAGGAACAGGAAGTCTTAAATTTTTTATCAGTGCGGCCTTACTACCACCACTCAACCACTCTGGCAGTTTTTTGTTAATACAAATCACCATATCTTCTCCCAATGTGGCGCAGGGCAACAAAAAGATCATATATAGATCATGCTCAGAATCCTTTATCCATGGATACCCTTAGTTTGGCTAGCAGATATTGTTATCCATTTCTATAAAAACTCAATCACTTGCTGATGTGCTCATAAGTTTAAATGCAAAGATCCCCCTATATCTCCACATTGTCTTAGTATAAAAATTAAAAAATTTCAAAAGGCATTTACATTTTCTTTTAAATATGAACACGAAAATTCAACTCAATTCGAATGAAAATCATAAAATGAACAGCTGATTACCAAAAAGAAGAGAACTGCTTCTTCTTATTTTGGCAGACAGAGCCACGCTTCATGATTTGACATTCACCGAAAGATTACATTACCGTGCATGACAATTATATTACATATATAGTTTAACAGAAAAAAAAGGGAAGGAGAAAGGAACAGAAAAACAAATGAAAAAATAAAATTTACAAATTACTAATCATCATTATTATTTTTGTATCATTTAATTTAAAATTAAATTTTGCAATTGTATATTCAGTTTAAATGTGTGCACATAAAGCTATGGTAAATCGAGAATAATCCCTTAAAGTGTATTTGCTAAATATTTTGACTGCAACTAAACGTTTGATGAGCTTTTAAAGTCCTGGGTATGTGCATAATGAAGGGTTATACATAATGATATCATTATGTACTTATTTACATAAACACATACTTATGTGTCTTAATAATGATTTTCACATGATATTCAAAAAGGAGAAATTAAGTTGTAAAATCTATTAATTGCTATCTTAAAAATATGACACGCCGCGCTCGGTGCATCAAGTGTCAGCTACGACAGTTCAATGCGCATCAGTTTCAACATACTTATGTACATATAGAAATATAATGTTGTTGAATGTTGTTGCTGCCAATAGAAACCATGATCAAGAGCAACGGTGTAACAGCTGTAATTATGTATCAATTTTTAAAAATTTTTTTTTTACTTTGACATGTATGCGGTAGCAATTTTATGTACGCAGCAGCAGCTCCGGCTGTTGTGCGCCAGTTGCTACTGGTTACACTAGTCACTGGCGAGGATGTTGGGTGCAATGTACCGTGCGTATCGTATTTCAGAAATGAACGAATGAAAAATAATCAAGAAAAACAAGTAATCGAATTAAACACCATGAAATTAAAGCACGTAGCATTCATCTTAAAGAGAAGGAGGAGGCGTATGCGGCCGCTGCATCACCAGCAACATATTTGGTTTGCTGGTATGTGGCGGCGTTTTCATAAAACGCCTTGTTGTGGTCAGCCGGTCGATCGAAGTCGCCAAAATGACGTACATAAAAACATACCAATAAAACCATTTGCTCATTTTGTTTGTGCTTCCACTTGCAGACATAACGCCGTCCAAAACGTACACGCATCAATCAAACACCAACCACATACAATCGAGCATCCTTCTTCAACAGCATCATCATTAGCATTATGATCTTGCGGAAGACAATCAGCGGTCTACTGCTGCTTTACATTTGCCACTGCTTAGCAAAAACTATTAATGATCATGATTTAGATGCAACACTGCCAGAACCAAGAGCTTATATACCTGACTCACAGTACCTGGATTTCGTCTATCACGACCATGAGGAGCTGACACGTTTCTTAAGGTAAGAATAAAGAATAATGCAATTCAAGATTGTAGAGCTTATGCAAATCGATTTTCTTCGTTTGCAGAGCAACAAGTGCGCGCTATCCTAATCTGACGGCATTATATTCCATTGGCAAATCAATTCAAGGCCGCGATCTTTGGGTCATGGTGGTCTCATCGTCACCATACGAACATATGGTTGGAAAGCCGGATGTCAAATATGTTGGCAACATACATGGTAATGAGCCTGTGGGTCGTGAGATGTTATTACATCTGATACAATATTTTGTGACGAGTTATCATACGGATCAATATGTTAAATGGCTATTGGACAATACCCGTATACATATATTGCCCACAATGAATCCGGATGGTTATGCGGTTTCGAAGGAAGGTACATGTGATGGTGGACAAGGCAGGTAAGAGCATTTGGAACATCTTCTCTATTTGTATTATGGTTTTATATTTTTCTTTTATATATATAATTATTTATTTATGTTGCAGATATAATGCGCGTGGTTTCGACTTGAATCGTAACTTTCCGGACTATTTTAAGCAAAACAATAAACGTGGTCAACCTGAAACTGATGCCGTAAAAGATTGGATATCAAAAATTCAATTTGTACTTAGTGGCAGTCTCCATGGCGGTGCTTTGGTGGCCAGTTATCCATACGACAACACACCCAATTCTAGTAAGTGTTTTAAAAGTGCGCACGTATATAATCAGAAATGTTTTCGCTTGAATTGAAAACGAACGAGACACAATATTATTGTATATGTATTATTATTGTATAAATAAGCATTGTTCCGATATATAAAGTTTTGTTACCGTTTGTCGTTTTCTCATCTTATCAACAATATGGCTGCTTAAAGGGATTTGTCGCTCGTCGGCACTGTGCGCGAGTGAGTGAGTACGAGCGTTCTAAACGCTTCGAAGATAATGTCAATAGAAGTTCTATAGTTCTGTAGCAATGTAGAATTGTAGTTGTATACTTAAAACGTACTAAGTTAATAAATTTGTCAATGAAATCTAAATTTAGTTTGCCTAACATTAATACATAATAAACTTTTATTTCGTTTCGTTTCGTTTGCTTATGTCAACATGTCCCTTTGGAGCAGTGTTCCAGACATATTCGGCTGCACCATCATTAACACCCGATGACGATGTCTTCAAGCATCTATCATTAGTGTATGCTCGTAATCATGCGAAAATGTCACGTGGCGTTGCCTGTAAATCGGCTACACCTGCTTTTGAGAATGGCATAACAAATGGCGCAGCCTGGTATCCATTAACCGGCGGAATGCAGGATTATAATTACGTTTGGTATGGATGTATGGAAATAACATTAGAGATATCATGTTGCAAGTTTCCACCATCATATGAGCTGAAGAAATACTGGGAAGATAATCAATTGGTAACCAAAGTTTTTTTGTGTCGCATACAAAATTTTTTTTATTTATTTTCAATTGTTGGCTTCTTGCAGTCTATGATCAAATTCCTGGCAGAGGCGCATCGTGGCGTTCAAGGTTTTGTTTTTGATCCAGCAGGCATGCCAATTGAACGAGCTTCATTAAAAATCAAAGGTCGTGACGTTGGCTTTCAAACAACCAAACATGGTGAATTCTGGCGGATATTATTGCCTGGTTATTATAAAGTTGAGGTAAAGTCACAATTCTTAAAAATATATATGAATTTTTTGGTTTATAATTCTAATTCAAATGATAGGTTTTTGGTGAGGGATATGTGCCACGGGAAGTGGAATTTGTAATTGTCGAACAGCATCCAACGTTGTTAAATGTAACACTTCAACCATCGAAGGTTGGTATAGATATAATATATACAATATACGATATGTACCATATGTATATAGAAATATAATAAACTCTACTTACTGTAATATGTATTTATTTGGTGCTTGTCTTAACTAACTAAACTAAATGATTTCTCCTTTTCTTGTATACGTGTTTATGTACAATATGTATCTACTGTACTATTTGTGTATCCTGTGTCCTGTATCCTTCTAATACTATTTGGCAGTATGCGACACTTGCAAAAACAACAACAACAACAACTTCAACAACGACCTATGAATCCTCACCCACCACCACATTGCGGACAAACCGTAAAAAACCGTTAAAAATCAATGATAAAGTAACATTCCCTACTGATTAAGAATGAACAAACCACAACAAACAAACCAATCAACAATAATACAAATAAAAGCCACGTTCAGTAATACCAATATTATTTATAGAAAAAATAACTTTAAAGTTATCAAATTTCTTCAGTTTTTTTTTTTTTTTTTTTTTTTTTTTTTTTTTTTTTTTCCCCCTTCCCCCCCCTTTTTCCCCTCCCCCCCCCCACCCAACCCCCCCTTCCCCCCCCCCTTTCCTTCTCCCCCCCCCCCCCCCCCCCCCC
>JBANCV010000027.1:0-18777 GCA_037040105.1 Amiota albilabris
TAATACTAATTAAAATAATAATAATAATAATAATAATAATAATAATAATAATAATAATAATAATAATAATAATAATAATAATAATTATTATCATAATAATAATAATAATAATAATAATAATAATAATAATAATTATAATAATAATAATGATATAATCAAAAGTTGGGGCGCACATATTATTTATTTAAAATTTTCAACCATTAATTACCATATCATCATTGTCATAATCATTATGAACTTTATTAGTAGTGACTTTTGTTTGATAATTGTAATAGATACTATTTTTAATTTATGTTATGGCTTCGGTATAAATTCATATGTCTTGTATGCCTCAAGTTGAATACTTATTTTACTTCCTTCAACACACACAGTGGACTTATAGATTGAACTGTTGCGGAGAGATGCAACATTCTTGTTTCGACGCGCTCGTTTGGTTTGATCCCTTCGCTAAACATTGACATTTACTTTATATTCATGTATGAGCACATAGAGAGTATATCTTTTCTAGCAATAGAATATATGCACTGAAATGGTGTCAAATAACATTTGAAGATTTGTTTCATTCTCAGGGATAATTTACTCATAGTGTAGGAGAGACATTTCATTAATTTATTGTATACTTAATGATACCCATGATCATTTTTTTCTATTTATCAGCAAGTACTTAGTAATAATTAAAATGAACTAATATAATTTATGGTATGTGTTGCAATGGAACTTCGACTCCATTGCAACCCTAATTTATAGTTAATAGTTGTTTGTTCAAAGTGACCATTGGAGTACAAACAAAACAAAATAAATTTATTGTACAATAAAAGTTTGATTGAAATCACAGATTAGAATCTTATTTCGTCTTTGTGTTAGCTTGACTTAAATCAAATGATACATAATTAAATGAAATGAAGTAAAAAGAAAAAAAAACATTTAATACACACTAACACAATCGTATAACATCAAAATAAATATATATATTTGATAAATCTTTGGATTGAATTTACTATAGAATAGAAATTGTTGAGCTTGCGTTATTTTATAGGATTTTAGTATTACGAGGATATCACACATTGCCACGAGTAACTATTGTCCTTTCTTGTAATTGAATTTCCAATATCCTTTGAATATTTTTCGATTCCTTCTTTATTGTTTTTCTTTCGTTTCGATTTAATTTCAATTGAATTCAAATTTTCCCCCATAGCAGAAGAAAGAAAGAAATTATTACATTGCATAAATTTATTATTATATTATTTTATTTTATTTTCTTTTATTTCTTTATACTATATGTAGTAAGTATTTCTTAATATATATATAGTTTCATTGCATTTTTGGTGTTATTTTTTTTTTTGTTCCATTGACTGACTCTGTTTGGATTATTGCCAACAAAAACAAAAGATGCAAAAAAATATTACAAAAAAAAAAGAAAAATGAAAAAATAATAGAAAATAGAATAGAATTTAAGCATAAAAATAAACAAATCTGGCTAAGCGCTAAATTTGTATCAATTGGCAAAAGATACAAATATTGTATCTGAAACAACAATAATATCAGCAACAATTGTAACAATTGTTTTGTAAATTGTACTCTAAAGCAGAAGAACAACAATATCAAAAGTAAATATGAAAAAAGAAGAAAAAAAAAAAAAATTTATTAGCAAAAAAGAAATGACATTGTTGCATTGTTGTGAAACTATCTAGATACATACATTAACAAAACAAAAAGCATATAGATTTAATATTTTGTTGTATTTTGAAAATTGTTTTTGAACATTTTTCTTTATGACTAATTTCGTGTTAATTGTTTTTGTAATTAAATTAAAATGGAAATGGAAAATCAACTGTGTGAGCTGAGGAGGTCGGAGGGAATGATATGTAGAAATGCTTCCTCACTAAGTACTTTTGTTATTACTTAAATTGAGTGAACTCGAGACAAAAGCAATTACAATAAAAAAAGAAACAAAGCAAAAACAAAAGAGAATGTATTATAAATGATAATAGAAAATTAACAACCGTGTAAGGTTTTTTTTAGGATGATATTTATATAGTTTCAGACACAAATGACGATGATGAAAAATTATAAATAAAATTACAAAATATACACAAGATGAAATATAATTGAAGAAATATAAAATTACATATAACAATATTGTCCTTGATGTGTAACTCATGATTTCAAATTATTCCGATACTGCCATATAGTATAGTGTCGGCTAAAATTGGATAAATATTCGTCACTTCTTTGCAACTCCACAGAAAATTATAAAAACATTTCTAAATATTTCTTAATCCATAAGCAAACAACAACATCAAGGAAACTTCAAAAAAAAAACATAAGATAGAAGAGAAAATAAACACTAACCAGAAAGAAGAGTGTAGTCAACTCGTCTCGTCGCTCTGATCAAGAATGTACTTATGTACGTTATGGGGTTTACAATATCTCCTTCTGTGCAATACTAACTTCATGACAGACTTATAATACTTTTCACTTTGTGAAGAATGTAAACACCAGGACTACCAGCATTCACTTAACTATGCATATTTTATTAAGCATAGCATTGAAACAGTTTTTATGAAACGAGTATTTGCACTTTTCTATAAGTTTCTGTAAATGGATATTAGGAATTTTAATTTCCTTTCATGCTACACTCTGTTCCGAAATTTCACTTTGGTAGACAAATATCTAGAATTAGAATCTTTAAAGCTTCTATTTTATACTTCAATCCTTCTATATGATTGTAAATTATAAATTGTTATTGTAGAAAAAAGGTTTATCCGACTTTTTGCCAATCGACGATAAACACAAGAAGATACCATTATTGAAAGAAACCTTTTTATTTCTCTGGGTCACATTGCGGAGAAGACATGTTGAATTGGGCCGCAAGGAATCAAAAAATGGCATAAAAACGAACATTGGTCAGCAGACTTAGGTTGATAAGCAAAAAACCAAAACAGTGTGGCTGGCTGGCACTGTGGCCACATTGCACCGCCCTGTTACTTGCCATGGGCCGCAATGACAGTTCACTAGTGCCGTGGGTTAGACAGTCCTGATTTAATATAACAAACTAAGTTTAGTCTAGCAGCTCAAATAGTAGTAGCTGAAGGTTCTAACTTTAAAACATTACTTTAATGGCTTGATGCATATTGTGACATTGTTTTCAAGTCGATTAACATCTTTGTGCTTATCATTCCAATCCATATACTTACGATTATACTTTGTGGGATCTATGATTTATATGTAAGTCAGTAAACTATAAAAATGGCGAAAATGTTTAGATGATTGAATAAGAAAAGACAGGGGTTAAGGACCTACTCTAGTGTATATCTACCTTGTATTAATTGACCAAGAGATGTGAATTATTAAGACGTTTTTATATGACATTCAATTGCTAAAGCAAAATATAATGATGGGAATGGTGTTGAATTAACATTAAATATAGATGGATGGGGTGGATGAGAAATAGTATAAAGAGTTGAGTTGATCATAAATGTGTTGTCTGGACGATAATGAAAAAAGCAATCTGCAAATGACTCTGTCCAGTGAAATTCAAATGACGATAGCAAATAAAAATAAGAAGAAAAATAGATTATTACAAAAACACAAATACAAAGCGTATCGGAGCGAAGCGAAGTGAAACCAAATGAACGAACTAGAAAAGCACTTAAATGAGAGCAATAAATACTCAAAGTGGCACACAAGCCCACTCACACATAGATACATTTGCATACACAAGCATAGATGCACTTATACATTCTGAAGTTTCAGTAATAGATACACAGATACTACTACTTAGTTAATAATTGCCACTGGGCGAAGCGAGCAACGCTAATGATTCAATTCTATTGTGTTTCACCGCCATATACAATACAATATACATATGTATGTTTGTTTATATATAGCTAATTATTTATTCAACAACTCATATACAATACAATTGTATCTAATACGGGTATCTGAACTACACATCTGCATTTTTACCAAGACATTGAAATATATTGTCAATCAAATGATATGAAAATACATTTGCTTAAGATGAGCATGTGATATGAATGAATGAATAAATGACTGATAGATTGATTGATCTGTTGAACAAAAGATTGAATCAATACATGAATGATTGCATACATTTTGAATGCCGAATGATTACCATATGAAACTAATGATTGATAGAATTTTGATTGAACTATGCGAATTAATAATTTCTTATATAATTGATTGCTTGAATAAATAAATTTGAAATATCGTGAAAAGAAATATTACAAGTACATTTCTCATTACATGCATTTAGTTAGTTCTTTATAGACTTAATTGATTGGGACGAAAAATAATGAAATATTCTTCTTACATACCATTAGCTTACATTGCTGTCATTGTTATATGATATTCTGAGAATGTACTTCATGGGTTCTCATTGCCTTCTGAAGAGTTTAATATTTGCCATCACTAAACGATTATAAAGCGAACCACTTGATGCAAGCAGCCGTATCTATGGTAACAGACGCCGACATGATGTTGGATGCCTTTGGTTTCGATATTCACCATGACCCTTAAAGGCTTGAGAGGCCGGCATCTCACTCTGGGTCACTATATCTAGTTACTGAAGATAGCAGTCCTCCGCGTGGAACAAAATATTAACAGTACATCTTTCATTTCATACAGCTACTTATAGTTTTTACAAGGTTTCGTATGTCAAATGACATACGCCAAGAAATGATTCATTGAATAACTGATTGATTGATTAATTGGTTGAATGAATGAATGATTGATTGATTGTATAATCGGAATGTTACATGAACATTTCTCATATGTTAATGAAAGTAGTTATTTAATTTAGTACTACGAGTACTGTATCTACTTCGAGTAACTATCTGAATGATGTTATAATTGATTAAGTTGTTGATTGATTGATTGACTGAATAATTGGATAAATTTTGATATGAAGGATAAATAAATATAGCATGAATATTTTTCATTATATTTAGCTAGTATAAGCCATGTACACGGGTGCGTATACTTACTTTGGCATACGGATGCAAAGTATGAAAATGTCAAATTTATTTGTACACGTATTCGATAAGGATCATTAAATTTAAATAAATTTTGTGTACATGTTATGACATGAAATGAATGATTGAGTGCATGATTTAATGATGGAATGCATGTTAAAAAATTAAATGAATGATTGAATGAATGAATTTGGGATGCAGAGATATACATGATACATGAGAGATTCAATGAATGATGGAATGGATAAAACAGTAATTAATGTAATGCAACAGAATGATTAAATGAATAAATAAATTCAATAAAGAAATAATGTTGAAAATGGAAATATTAAAAGAGTAATTTTGCTAAAATTTCTTTTTGCTTTCTTATTTTTCTTTTCAGATCAAAGCGAACTCGAACAACACGCTCACAACAACAACAACAACATCAATAGTGGCAACAATAATAATAATAGCAATAACAACAACAATAGTCGTATCGATGCTGCATCTGTTGTTGTATCTGTTGCTGCAACACAAAGTTATGTGGCATTCTCATTAAGTGAACATCAACATAATCATAATCATAATAATAACAATAATAATAATAATAATAATAATACTAATAATCAACATCATTCACATGCACAACATATTCAATCAGAACTACAAGAAGAACAACGTCAACAGCCTCAACTACCTAATTCCCATTCGCAACCCTATTATCATCATCCACATCAGGCACATCCACATCTCCGTAATTATCAACAATGTACTAATCATCGTGATCGACGTCGTCGCTCATTAGCGCCCAGAATTTGTGTTCGAAATGGTCGAGAATCATCAATAGCAGCGGCACCACGGCGCAATATAGCAGCAAGAGGAACAAGAGACGAAGGACTAATTGAAGCTGCAGTTATTGGTATAGGTAGTGGTCAAGAATTGATAAACGTCAATGTTGATGAATCGAATGTTGATGGTCAACACACAAAAGAAAAACAAGATTTCAAACGTCTCAGTTTAGCGAATTCGGTCTCGTGTTTTGTTCGCTTTCGAAACAGTTTCGCTAAATGTAAGTATCTATCTCAGTACAATATCAAAGAATCTCAATGATAATATCACATGGAATTTCCAACACTATGTGATTCGAGGATGCCCTCTTAAATATCAGGATGCGGTCTTAAAACTTAATTTCCCATAGGCATTAAATGTTTACCTATCTAATATTTAGCTACTTGTTCCATTTACTTAACAAAACATGTTTATTATTTACGGAATTTTTTCAAGAACCTGAAGAATTTTCATCTGACAGAGAGACTCTTTATGAATATGTGGGAAAAATACAACTTATTCTTATCAAATACTTCATATTACTTAGGATATATGTATGTACATTCCCCTTGGGGTGCATAGAGCATAGTTTAAAAATTATTGTCTTAGAATTATTGTGTTTAGATAAATAAACTCAATTGTTTTCCATTGTTTTTACAGTTTTTGGCAAAATCATGGGCAGTAACAATCCCAGTGAAGCCGATCGTTTCGATTATTATGACTGTAAGTACAATATACAAACTTAACTATACTTTAATTTATAGCAAATACAAATCAATATTTTATCTTATATTGTAAATTTATAATCATATCCTTAATCTAAGTATCTTGTGATATCACAATCAGCAGTAAGTAAGATGATGTCATGAAGTATTACATCATGATGCAGCTCAGTTATAAAGATACGTCTACAACAATCTGTATACTGCAATCTGTAACTGCAGTTTTTTGTCTGTGTAAATATCTCGTGTAAATATCTGTGTACCATTGCGATAGAGCAGTAAATTTTTAATGTGTGTTATTGCCTTTGAATAATGAAAATGTTAAGCGACATTGTAACGTTGAATATTTGCGCACCATGGCGTTGCTAGTTTGGAAAAGTTTGTGCAACTTTGATTGATTCGATGCCGCCCGATTTCATATGTTATTGTTGGTGCTACTGCTGCTGCTGCTAGTTTTACTAGTGGAAATGATTGCAATAACACGAAAGTATATTTCTATTTGATTGACATTGACAGCGACTTTTGGATTTGGGAAGATTTGGTTTTGTTGTGTTGTGTTGTGTTTATTTTGACTTTGCTATCCTTTGGTATTTTACTTAATTTTCAATTTGATATTCACATTCCCATGTTACTTACTATCCATTAATGGAAAAGTATTTACTTAAGGGAATTATTGAATGGAACATAAATACAAATTCTTACTACAATTCTATACTGAAACATTCGGTATTTGTAATGATACTTCTATTGTATAAAACTGAACTATTTACTACAATAGATAGTTGATCTAAGTATTTATGTGTTTCATTCAAAAGTATAGAAAGGTAAACATTGCATTCTGTTTCATTTTAGTAGTGAGTATATGCCAAGTGTCTTTAACTGTGGATACAAATACTATTGTAGAGATGAGCAAGGCAGCCTAAAGCGATGTTAGACAATGGATTTCGTTGGCCTGTATCAGTGAGTGAGTGTATATCGAACTTGAAGAGTCAATTTACTGACTTAGTTCTATAGATTCTGTCTGCCCCAAAGGTATAAATACAATAAACAAGGAAACACCTAAATGAATGGGCTCAGCGTGAGTATTGCTAATCCATCACAAAAAGACAGAATTCACCAAATGTCCGTCAACGAATGAAAATCAATAACATTTACTTTATATGCCGCCAATGAAAATATATCCACAAAAAAAAAAAAAAAAAAAAAAATAGCGCAAAGATTGAAACGAAGTGGAGGAGGGCAAAATGGAAGAAATGATGAAAGGAAGGAAGCAATGAAAAAGGAAAGGTTGGACAATATGAGCCGCTCGAATGTGTGTTATTTATATGGGTTTAACCAAAAAATATCTCAACTCATCTGTCAAATATTACGTATCCCTGCGTTTAGATGCTATTCCTCATATGAGTATGTATTGTATATCATAGATAAAAACAATGCCAACAACACAATAACATTAACAATAACAATACGAAGAATAACAACAAAAGTAAAAGAACTCAGACAAAAGGACAGACAGACAGACAGATAAAACAAGAAAGAAATAAATAAAGAATGAAGAAATAAATAAATACGCACATCAAACATAACCTTAGGAAAGTATATATATTGTACAACACATATATATATACACACACACATATATATATATATATATATATGTATGTATATATATAACCATCACAAATACGCATTCATACACACACATAGATACATATGTTACACACAGTTACAAATATTTGAAGGAAAATAAACAATTGAAAAAATAACTCAACTAAATCAAGATGAAGAAGCTGTCGAGACTTAAAGTTAAGGAGCCTACTCAATAAATGCAATGCAATACAATACAATACAATACAATACAATAAGACTACTGATTAGTACAAAGGAAGCAGGAATTTGGGAAAAGAATAAAAGAGGCTATGTTAAAAAAAAAAGAAGAAAAATGAAAAGGAAAGTCGGTTTTCCGTATATTTTCAGTAAGGAAATTCAGAAAAATAAGTCAATAAGTATAGTTATATAGTATACAATGTAACAGGCATAGTTAGTAAAAAATGAATAAATTAATTTAGCAAGCGGAACTAACTTGTGATTATTTCTATACGATCGATCAGATCATCATTCACTCCACAAGTGAAGTAAGAAATTGACCCCATCAACACTCTCTTATTTACTGTGAAAGTCGCTAACTCAACTGTATCATCATAAAAGATGAGAAAATTTTCGTGCAATAAGACATAACAATGATAGATAGCGGTATGACAATGGCTTTATCTTATCATCTTGGTCTTAAAAAGAACGAGACAAATGCAAATTAAAGTAAAAGGGAATAGAAGAATTAATGGGTATCACAGAAATATTTTAAAAAGTTTTCAGCAACAATTCTAAATTACTTTATATGTATTGGTTTGGGTCCTAATGGGTTCTGATCTTACAAACCAATTATCAATCTCCTAGTGTTTCAATAGAATTTTGCTTAAGCACATCTTAGTCTTAGTATTTTTTTTCGCTGCCTAAAACAAAACTAAAAATTTTTTCTACATATACATATACAAATAATGAAGAAATATCTCCCGAGTATGCATGCCATAAGTGTACCTATGAACATAGCAAAATTTGTTCCGATACGCGCAATTTGTGATATTTCTTTTTCTCTTTGTTTAATTTTAAAAGATTTTTAAATTATTTTTGAAATTTTATCAAACTAAGTATAAAATTATTGTACTTACTACATATGTATATGTTTACTTTTTCTATCTAAAATAACTTATAATTGTAAATATTTCTAATTTAAGATATTTCAGAGTAAATTGGGTTTATGATTATTTTAATAGTATTATTTCGCTTTTGTATCTCTTTGTCTTCTTCCTACACGTACATGCATACATACAAACCAGTATGTGTATAAAAATTCATGTGATTTTTAATATTTAAACATTTTAAAATAATACAAATAGATTTTATAACAAAAAATTATAATAAAATAAAATGAATGAATGAATTCGAGCAGCTTTCATTGAATACTTCCTATAATCCCTTTAGTATAGAAGATAATGATAGTAATGGCAATAATGGTAATGGTAATGATGATAATTAAGGGCTCCACAGCTGCCATTAAGGATTTACTTAATATCACTTTCACTAAGTACGAAAAAGAACAGCAAAGCAGTAAAAGTCGCCGTTGTTGTCATTTATGTTGACGATGATGAAGATGATGGTACTTGCTGTTCTTTGACCCATTTTATGATACACAAGACAAAAGTACATTTACAGATCTATACTCAAGACAATGAAACAAACAGCATCAAAGGTAAAATAATGCAAAATAGAATTCATTGTACTTCTATCAAAATCAACTTGAATCGGAATGAAACAAGAATTCAATTCAGCGTAGTTCTCTTTAGTTCAACTTAGATCAGTTCAGTTCAGTTTAATTAAGTTAAGTTGTACTGAGTTGAGTTGAGTTGTGTTCGTTTGTTGTTTGAGTATCGTTAAGCAACAGGTAGGCCGAGCTATGCTGTGCTGAGCTGAACTACTGAGCTAAACTGCACTGAGCTGATGCGCCAACTCATAGTAACTTATAAATACAAGAGCATTATGATTTTGTACGCGATTACAACAAAAATATTGTGTGTATATAATACATACAACCAGCTGCCGCCGCTGCTAGTATTACTGCTAACGTTTGGTTGCTCGCTCGCACGGTCGCTCGGTCTTACATTCGTTTCGTTTTTGTTCGACAATCTCGTTGTGGCCGTTTTCGCTTCTTTAAGCGTTGCGGATATTTTATTACTCTCTCGCGCTCTCTAAACATCACAAAATAAGGACTTTTGCTCTCTTGACAGGACAGTTCTTAGGGACATTTTTCAATTATTTTGATTATTTAAACTTGTGTGTGATAAGAAATTTCAAACCATCAATTTTATGGTTTGTCACTTTGTATTATCGTACTTATATTATTACATACTATACTTATGAACATATGTACAATACATATGCTAAATTAATTATAATGGAAAAAAATATTAATGAATTGTTACTAAATTTTTAATGAGATGGAATAAATCATGTAAGTTAATGAGAGAAGATTTGATTTTTATATCAATTGGACAAACATTATTTTTTATTCAGTCCAATTCTTGAATTTCTCCCTTCATACTCTAAAAGTAAATCTATAAACAAATTTATATTCAGCAAAGTTCTTGAATTTCTCATCAATGTAGTAAAATAGAAGTTTCTTTATTATACTTTATGGTAATTGTTTTAATTAGGAGTCTTGCATTTAATCTCAAAGAAAATTCCACTGATAATTTTAAATAATTTTTATTAAACTTTATTTAAAATACTATAACAATAAAATATACATATGTGGCTTGCGGTACAAAATTTTGTATCAAATCATATTCTATAAAACCAAAGACAGATTTTTGTTTATCTAAAATCTTTAATATTTATTTTATATTTATAAGTTTTATTATTATAATTTGATAAATTCTCTAAATTTGAATATCTCCTCTGAATTTATAAGCAATTTAATTCAATGGTAAAATTACTTAATTTCTTTATGAAATTTGATGCTAAACATTGATAAAAATATAGCATGCGACTTAAAAATTTTTTTTACAAATCGCATGCTATAAAAAAGAGAAATTCCCAGCCACAAACACACATCCAATCTCAAGAGATTCTCACCAATGACGATGACAGCGATGAAGGAAACTTCCGAACGTAGAAGAAAACACAAACAAACAATTAAACGCACTAACGAATGAGCGTTGAGAGGAACATAAAAAATAAGCGTAAGCTACGCAACGCAACGCCACCAACACCATACAACAAAACAGAAGACAACACAAGTGAGTAACGAACGTATTAATGAAGGAAACAGACGATGGACGACATAAGCATAGAGCGGAAGCGTTCAGTCAACTTCGTCGTCGTTATTGTTCGTCAGCTGAGCAGGCGAACGAATATACCACAAACGAAATGAACCAGCGAACGAATGAAGAAGTCGAATTCAACATCGTGTGTGCTGCGTATATGTCTTCGGTTAATTGTCTGCTTGTCTGTTTGACTGTTTGAATGCCTGCCTGCTTGTTCGCTTTCCTCTCTACCATCTAGTACTTAATGCGACGACGACAACAACAACAACAATGACTATGCCTACGACAACGACAACGACAACGACGCTGACTATGCGCTGAGCTTCACCGTGCTGTGCTGTGCTGTTGCTGCATTTGAGTTGCTTTGCGCGGCGATATGCTTGCCTTGGTTTGGTTTGGTTCGTTTTAGCTTTGCTTGCGTTGGCTTTTGTTGCTTGATTCTATCGAAATGAATTTCTCCGTAAACAGTTTTCGTTTAGCTTTTCCGACGACATGACGTGTTTCGGTTAAATAATTCAAAACAAAATATGAATTTAATCATCACAAATCACAAACAATAATAATACAATTAATAAAAATAATAAAATAAAAATTTAAATTAAAAAAAAAAAAAAAAAACTCACAACCTAAAATGATTGTTTTTTTTTTTCGCTCAAAAATATTTTTTTGTAATTTTAAGAAACAACAAATCAAGGTTTTTTTTTTAAATCATGTTTCATTAAAATTTATTTTTGTTCAATAATTGAATAAAATTATAATAAATGTGATTAAACTATTTTTTTGTAAATGAAAAAAATTCATTAAAAAAAAAAAAAAAAAAAAAAATTATAAGAAATTATTAAAAAAAATTAAAATATCTTTAAAAAAAATTTTACCAAATAAAATTGAATTGGTCTTTTTTTTTGTTTTTTTTTTCAATCAAACTAAAACTGTAAGTAAAAATGAAATGAGATAAAAATAAATAACTGATTGAAAAACAATAAGAAATAAAAGATTGAAAGAAAGGACTAATGGAGAAACTCTCCTTTCTTGACCAAAAAGTGAGCAATTCCCCTGACTATTGTGGTTTCATTGACAAACACACGCGTGATTCTGTCATCCTTTTATTATCCCCCCCACAACAGCCTGATCTATGTGATCTCTGTTACCGCTTTGACAGTATCTGCGTGCCACACTTATTTTGCAGTGTCCCTTAAGTCTCCTTGAGTCTAATTTAGCATTCGATACTGCTGTTGCTTTTTACCTTCTTTAGCCATCACCTAAGAGTTCAACTGATTTTATCACCGTCACCGTCATTGTCATTGTCAGTGTCACTATCACTATCTGGTTTTTATGTCCATTTAATCGCATTGGATTCCTTTTAAACTCTGAGAGTCTACAATGTTACTCAATTCTCAGTTAGTTGTCAGTTAATTTAGCTAGGAAGTTTTTGTGCTTTGAGGCAACCCAAACCCAAACCAGGGACTCACCATCATCAACAGAATCAGCCTTCCTTTTATATCATCATCATCATCACCATCATCATCATCATTTTTTCATTTGTTCAAGCGGGGCAAAGCTGTCAAGGAAAATTCTCGCGGGAGTAAATGGAGCTCAACTAAACTAAAACCATGAACAAACTCAGCCTGTTTTACTTATCTCTATGTGACCGTGCTTCTGTTTATAAGTGTGGTTGTGTGCGTTTGAATGACAGTGACATGGTGAAGAAGTAGAAAGTTGAAAATAATGTAGGAAAAGCACAAGAAAATGAGGGAAAACAAAATATCAACCGCATTATTTTGAATATTTAATTATACGCGCGCTTGTTAAGCGGCCCAGCACAAAGCCAATCCAAAGAAGTCAAGGCGAGTTCACTTCACCTCAGTTGATTTGAGTTCAGTGAAGTTGACTTCAGTTGCGTTGAGTTCATTTCATCGGAGCTAAGAAGCGCCGATCTAAGTTAAGTTGGCGAAATGTCAGAATAAATGAAAATAGCGGGAAACTTATTGCAGATTCATATGCATCAAATTTTAATTCTGATATTCATAGTAATCCACAATGTCATTTACACAATGTCATGATGTTTGACACAAACTTTTTCTATTATTAATTTGGAGTTGATATCCTGTTGCCTGACAGCAAGCAATACACGTTTACCGAAAACTTGTCATATTTGTGACAGTCACAATTTTATCGGTTTGCTATCAATCATCTCTCATCATTAAGTATTAATTTTAATTACTTACTAATTGCACACACACCCCCGTAGCTTCAATAAAATATCTGTTCAGTTCAGTTCACCCAAGCCTACGCAGAGTCCAAGAGGGAAATATCGTAAAAAGAGATTTCCCTTTATAATTTAATTTTAAGATAAAAATTCGTAAACGGAAATTGAATACCAACAACTCACATTACTCTCAAACTACAACTGCAATTAAGATTAGGCATATGCATGCAATCATTAATTTTATCATTGAAAAGGACTGACTGTGTGCTTAGTCAGTAAATATCGTTCTGTGAATTATTTTTCACTATACTGATTTAATTATGCATTCCATCAGTCAGTCAGCCATTCAGTTAGTTTCCCAGTCAGTCAGCAAGCCAGTATATCGTATGCGTAATTATTATTATTGTTTTGCCTCAGAACAACATATTGCGTATACGCCACAGTCACTTAGTTTGCTATACATCTTCACATTTGATGTGACTATCCTTGCAGCTAAGCAACAACTTAATTGAAATTTTCTTGTCATGTTGATATTCTTCATATTGTTTTGTGTAATTGTTGTTGGGACAAGTAAAACCACCTGATAACACACAAATTCTTGTTTATTGTTGCTTAACCATAAAAACTTCTTTTTACTAGCATGCGTATATTATTGTAGTTAACTAATTTGTATAAAAATAGTCAAAAAAGTATTACTTACTTGGTTGACCAAGTATTTTCTTAATGAAATTAGTTAGTGTCCTTTCTAAACCAGGACAATTAGTCTCCATCACGTCTTTTGTTCGGGCAAAAATAGATTCAGAACACTTCAGAAAGAAAAGTAGATATTAGATACCTTTGTGACTTGGTAAATTGTTCGGGAGTAGTTCACGGTAAGTCTGATTTAAAGGAATTGATCTTTATAAGTAGTAGCCACCATCCAATTCTCAAATAACAGGCAATATGATTTCTGATTAAACAGAAAAGACTCTTTTTTTTAGTTGGTATAAAACTTTTATGTATGTATGGATATGTAGTAGATGAAGACAGTCAGCCATATGAAAACAGGGGCATTGAATTTTTTTAAAAAATTTTAAAATTCCCACACAATTTCAGTATCGGTTTGAATGCATGTTATTGACTTATGTGATTTAAGAAGAGTAATTTATAAGTAATTCTCTGGAATATTACTTTATTCATTCAACCACTCAGTCATTTATTCATTCATTTATTCAATTGTTTGTTGAATTCATTTGATTTCATGTTTGTCCATCACAATACAAATTAATGAATGAAATGAAATTCAATGAAAATGCAATCATTTTCCACGTAAAACACACAAATAATAATAACAATAAGCAACACCGACGACGACGATGGAAAATTGTTTATAATAAAAAATGAGAGGAGAGAAGAAAATGAAAAATGTTTATGGCGTAAACCATTAAATCTGTGAAATTAGTGAATGAATAAATTGATGGGCAAGGGATGCTTTGGAGTGGATTATAGAAGTAAAACGCTCTTTCATTCATTGATTTCACCTCACCGATAAGCATGATCGTGGTGAGGTCCAAATATTGTAAGTGCAATACTACGATTTACATGTATGTACCTACGTAATTACATATGCTAAGTATGTGCGATTAGGACAAAAATTACACTAATGAAACACAAAATGAAAATGGGGAAAATTCAATGCAATGCAACATTAAATTATGTTTGCATTTGGTTCTTGTTACTATACATGTTAATTTCAAATTTTGCAATGTACAAAATGTTAAAATGGATGCAATTTTTCACTCTAATTCTACAATAAATTCGCTTCCCATTCCCATTCCCAACTCAACTCAACTCAACGCAACTCAATTCCACTTCCTAAATAATGAAATTCGAATTTCAGTTCAGTTGAAATGGACATTATTTTCAAATGGAATTCAACAAAAGCGGAAGTGTATTTATGTATTTGTATATATCTTTAACTCTATGTACCTACATATGTGTGTCTCTCTGGACACAAGTGTGTGTGTGTGTGTGATAGAGAGAAAGAGTGTGTGTGATTCCGTTTGTATAATTTTTTTCAAAGGCTTAAATTGTTTGGACTTATAAATTGTGATAAAATTGTCGTTATGATGATGACATCGATAAATATTATTATGATAATGATGATGATGTTGTAGCACAGCAACGTCATCATGATCATCATCATCATCATGATCACTATGAATGACGATTCGCATTGGCGGCGGAGTTAAATGTAAATAAAGAAAAGAAAAAATGCACGAAATTCATATGAGAAAAATTTGTATTTTATTTTTGATTCATAGTTCGCCCCTGAATCTAAATGCAGTTTACTTTGGTATGTTTTTATGTGTGTTGAGTATGTGTGCGTGCGTTTAAAAATAGCAAGTTTTAGCAAAACTCAAATGAAAATAAAAAATTAATTATAAAATTAATCATACGTCGTGTAAACATTATAATGTTTTTTTATATGAAAAATACATATAAAAATATACATTTTTTTTTCTTCTTCCATTTGTTTATTTGTAAGAAAAACAAAAAAACAGAAGAATTATTAAATTAATTAGAATAAATTTAAAAGTTTCAGTGTTGGAATTATTAAATAAAATGTTTCTCTTTTTTTTCTTTTTTGTTTTTTTTTTTTTTGATGAAAATAATTCTAAAATTAATCAAATTTACAGATAAAAAAAAAACAAAATTGAATTCATTGATAAAAAATTATAGTTAAATAAATGCATAATAATAAATGAAACGAGAAAACTAAAGAACCATTAAGTAAAGTTAATCAACAGAAGCAATTGATTTTGATCAGTTGTTGAATAACAGTAAATAGAACATTAACAACAAAAACAATTACAACAATAGCAACAACATATTAAATGCAGATAATGACAACATAAGCATTGAAGATGGTGAGTTGTTTGTAAGCCTATTCACAATTTTTCTCAATCTTTATAAGATAAGTATGTAAATACTATGTATTATTATTGTATCTTTCTTATGTATTGTATGTATGTATAATTATGTACTATTGCTAATCAACCAAGTTTTGTTCATATCTACATATGTATATCTGATCTATTTGAAGCTTTTTACTAAAAATTATTAAGACAAATAACTCATTTACATAACTAAAAAACAAAAAAAAAAAAAACAAAAAAAAAATGCCAACTTGCAAATTGCATTAAGCAGAATGCAAAGGAGTAAATACTGAAATGAAAGCAAAGAAAATAATACAAAATATAAAAATGAGGCATTTACGTAATTTATTGTATTAAATTTCATAAGCAATGTCAGCAATAACAATGTTAATGTTTGAGTGACAGCTTTCTGAGCGTTTGCAGTAGACAATTTTAATTGAAACAGGTGAAGGTAATGCTGACTGTCTGATTGGTCTGGTTTATTTGGTATTCTCAGTCCTCATACTCATACACGATGCCACTGAAAGCCAATTAGCAAATAAACAAAAGCATCAAACATGATTATAATTACAATATAATCAGTCAAAGCTAATATGCAGCTGAGAAACAAAAACAAACAAAGGAAATAAATTTATTATATTGTACAATAGAAGGATAAAAGAAAGAACAAAAAAAGTTAAATGTAAAACAATGAAACTGTGATAAATTCAGTTAAATGATTATGTTATTTTATTCAAAATTTCTCATTTTAATTCATGCGCTTATAATTATGTAGAAAATACATTTTACAAAACAAATTTACAGTGTGCAGTTATAAAACTTAAATTTCTCATTTAATTATTATCAAATGAAGTGCAGATTCCTTTCATTGCTTTATGAACTCACGTCTGGATTGAAATATCATTATTTTAGATTACATTCAATATTCATATAAGTGTATGTCATAAGTGTTATTAATAATGTAATTGGAAAACACTAATGCATTTCAGTTTACAAAAGAGTCTGTATGTATCTTAAAATATCTATATTTTTTCTTACAGCAGGTGTTTCTGCTTATTCAATTATCTGATATGATAAAGGAAAATGAATATTATTACTAGAGAATATAATTCACTTTTTCTTCATTACTTTCACCTTCAATGGTAGGACAAACATCCAATCTAGTCGTAGAAAAAGAGCTATATTCCTTCGCATATGTTTGTCATGCTTGTGACGTATACGTAATATGAGATTATTGTATTGTTTGCATCACAAACAATTTATACTTATTACGTATACATTGAAATTTAAAATGAAAATTTAATATTCCTAAATGAAAAGGATTGGCAGAAGTTTCATTCGTATCTTAAATCATCATCTCTTCTTGTTGTCAGCAAGGACTGTTGCGATTTGTAAGTTTTTTGCTAACCAAATTTTCATTTACTTATTCAATACTTTCAAACATCACAACAAAATTAGTTTAGTTTTTAATGAAAATCTTCATAAGAATTAAACTGTTAAACTTATTGAATATTGAATTACTGAACCCGCTCAGTTGCCTAGTTCACTTCACTATATTGCTTATACCTATACATATAAGAGATGCATCACTTCAAAATTTCATCCTCGCTTTGTAAGCCATAGTTATTCATTTCATTCGAGTTTGAAATATCATCAATTGTTCAATTGTGTTATTGACTATCTTTTCTTAATATGCCCAAAGATATAATCCTTGTTCACTCTTTAGAACTTCATGTAGACAAATTTGCTAACTTTTTTTATGCCCACTGCTGGATGTTCATATAAGTCTCACAAAATTACGAGAAATATTGTTAATTTATAGTAAGTATCTTACTAGTTGATAAAACCAAAATAGTCTTTAAATAGACCTATTGCCTGTTTTAGAAAATCTATGAAAAAATTCATTGAAAAATGCAAAATAAAAGAAATAATTTCAAAATTGTATCATCTATTTTTTTTAATTTTGCTCTATACAATTTAAATTTAAAATAGACAAAATAGAAAAAAAAAAAAACAAAATGAAGAAGACAAATCAAAACTGTTTAAAAATGCAGACAAAGGCAAAATATGCATGACAACATTTTTCACAACAAAACCAAAAATAGAAAAATGAAAAAACCAAATAGAACACAAAAAAAAAAAAAAAAAAAAAAAACAAAAAAGAAAAAAGAAAAAAAAAAACAAAAAAACCTCAAATAAAAAAAAAACATAAGGGAAAAAGCAAAAAACAAAATTCCAAAAACT
>JBANCV010000027.1:18787-76261 GCA_037040105.1 Amiota albilabris
CCCCCCCCCTTTTTAAGGATACGGTAACCACCGAGATTTACACCTAAAAGATATTGTCGGAAACGTCAAAGGGGGACAAAAAAAAAAAATAAAAAAAAAAAAAAAAAAAAAAAAAAAAAAACCAATAAAGAAAACATAAAAATAACAATAAGAAAACCTTAAATGAAAAGAAAACATAAGGGAAAAAGTAAAAAACAAAATTTAAGAAAATTTAATTTAGTAAGTGATTTTGCTTTTCTGATTCTGAAAAGAATTTTGCCACTTGATGCAAAAAAGAAAAATGGCAAACAAAGAGAAGCAAAATAAAAATGGAAATCGAATCCAAAATGATGAAACAGGCTGAAAGCATAAAGTTTTTAAGCTTCAAAACGGCTTAGACAGACAGGTGAAGACTATAAATATGTCCCAAGAAAAATCTCTACAAGAATTCACAAACACAAAAGAACCAAAAGCAAAGAAACAAAGAAACAAACAGTGTATGAATTTCAAAACTTAAACTGATGGTTGGAGGATGGATTGGTTCGTACGATGCATAGATGGATGGATCCATCGTGATACATACGTGCATAAAGTGAGATAATCCTATAAAAATAAACAAAAACAGAACAAAAGAAATAAGTTAACATATAAAAAAAGAGGAGGAAAACAGGAAAAAGAGAATGAAAGAAGCAACTAACATAAAAATGGCTTGAGAAGAAAAAATGTTGCCAACAAATAGGCGCATTAACATTAGGTGAAAATATTGAATTTTTTTTTTTTTTTTTTTTTTTGGCTAAATGAAGGACACATACAGGACAAGGTTGAAACAACAGTGAAATAAAGTAAAGTAAGCAAATCCACAATAGAAGAAGAAGAAGAAGAAGAAGAAGAAGTAACATAACAGCAATGTCATAAAGTAATCAAAGCCACAAACAAACCAAATGTCTGAAAGCAAAAAGCCCGAGTCCAAATTCGCAACAATAATAAAATCAAGCTAAGCCAAACCATTTCAATTCAAACTAAGTCAAGTCAAGCCAAGCCAAATGAAGTCAGTTTAGTTTAGTAGAGAACAGTTGAGGCCTGACCTGACCTGACCTGGCCAAATGAAAGCCTTCGGTTAACCCAAAAGGCATTGATTCCCCTCCACAATTTATACTACAAGTGAAATAGGAAAAATTGCACAAGGAAAAAGAAAAAAGGAAATTGCATAGAAATGTACTCCTCTCGTGATGCTCATGATGGCACTGGATGATGTTTTACCTATGGGCGTTTATTATTATTTTTTTCGGATTTTTGTTTTTCCTCTTCTATGGTGGATATGGGTGGTGCACCCACCCTGCTTAGGACGATTCATATAGAGGAATCGAATCAAATCAAAGAAGACACAACTTAAGCTGAACTCAATTCAATTGAATTGAATTGAATTGAATTGAATTGGAAAACAGGCGGCGGTATTCTTCGTTATCAATGTCAATGAAAAAAGGAAAAACATAAAATGGGTTTACCCATTCAACATTTATTTCAAAATCAACACAACTATTGTCTCTCAGTCAGTTAGTCAGTTAGTCAGTCACTTAGTCTGTCTATCTGTTTCCATTTTTTTTTCCCATGTGTGTGTGTGTGTGTGTGTGTTTTGTCAGATTCTTTAAAAATAAAATTGGTGGCATGTTGTCGGTCGCTTAAGTATTGTAGTACATACAATGGGATTGAATAGAATTGGTTTGCATTACTTGGGCTTAGCACAATGAGTTTGAGTTTGTACAATATTATATGAGCATTATCGAAGAAATCAATCAATAATTGTTGCCGTATAAATTTCATAAATAATTTAAAAGAGGTTGAGTCGATCAATTGGTAAAATTGAAATTCATGAGTTGACACAAACAGAATTTTAACTAAAAGATCATAATTATATACTTACATATATAAAAAGAGGAAATTGTTCTAAATTTTAGAAAACAAAAGCACATAATCACAAAGAATATTTTGTGGAATTTATTCAGTTTTATTTACCAAGAATTAATGAACAAGTTTATCATTGTATTTACTGAGTTTAAGGTACAAAAAGGATTATGCTTTTCAAAATTGAATGAAACCCAATATACTTGTACATATTTGTGCATTATATGCAAATAAAATAATAATGTTAAACGAAGAGTAAAGTTTATTAGTTTCATTTGATGTTTTTGGAATTTTCATTTAAAACTTTCATTCAGAGCTTCATTCACACTAGCATAGACAACAAACTTTATTTAAATTTGTTTTATGTACATACATATATTACTAGCACAACCAGCCCGGTTTTGCTCGAAAGTGTTAGAAAGAATGATATTTATTTTATTTTCTTGATGACTTTATTACTTTTGAAGTGCTAAACTAAATAGATAATATTGTTTTTTCCGTTTTCACAATTCAAAAAGAGATGTTTGTTTGACCAACCGATTTTTCTGATGGAAAAATAACATGTATAATTTATGAGGTCTACGATGTCTCCTCCTTTGCATTTCAAACTTCAAGACAAATTTATACTACTATTCACATCGTGAAGAGTACAAATATCAGCCAAATGAGTCGAGGCTTTCTGAAGTTTTTAAACAAACATTGATTTTATATACTTCTTATAGAATATTAATTCAGAGAAATTATTTTATAAATTTTTTAAATACATATATATGAATGTATATTTATGTTAGGTTTATTGCTATCCATTCATTTGTCAGCCTTTCAGACAACTTCCAGACAACTTCCTTCAACTTTGTATTACATGTCATAAGGTTGTTTTATTGTGAATCTTCTATCAAAAGACAGACAACTTTGATATGGATTCATCAAAGACTTCTTACTTATTGTAGCCCAAATATTGTACTATTGTATTTTCTATGTTTATAAACATTTAAAATAAAGACTTTTCTTGGAAATTCTCAAGTATGTAGTTCATACAAAAACTCATCAATGCTCCAAAAGGTTTATTAAGTTTCGATTCAATTTATGGATGTACATAGTCATGTTATGTTGAGCAAATTGTTAAGCATAAATTTGATTTGTATAAAATCTTTTACATGCCTTAACATTTGAAATCACATTGTCCCAATAGCGAACATTGATTTCGAAGAATTCTGACATCAAACTCCGAGACTTTATGAGCAGAGTAATGGAAGAACGGAGCTCAATTAATTTTCCTTATCAAGCTGCTCATTAAGACATTTCTCTGAGATGTGGATCTTCCGAGGGGCACAAGGGCAGTACAAAAATCATCACAAAATGATAATTTTGATTTATATTTAAGTGATTTCATCAATTTTATTTTTCATATTTTAGAAGCTTTCTGTAATCATTCATTAGTCCAACTAAATTTACGTCCCGACATGGTCGGATGAGTCAATATTGAAGAATGAATGTGTTATAGTTTTGGAATATATAAGAGAAATATACATACTACATATATTGTTCATACTCGTATATGAAAATCACTCACAAATTGTTCATATGCTGTTGTATGGGGTGCATTTGTTTTTTGTATTGTTGAATTTATTATTATTATTATATATTTTATTTTTTTTGTTTTATTTTGCAAATTTTCTCTTTCCTTTTCCAATTTGTTATGTTGATTTTTTGTCTCCTTTGTAGGAAATTTATCTTCATTTCTTCATTTTTATTTTAAACAAATATATTGCGGCTTACAAGACTCGCTTCGCTTCACATCAGTTCCTTATTTTCCTTTTCCTTTCGCTTTGTTATGATATGTTAAATCACTCTCTCACACAGATGCAAAGGTATAAATGGCTTTATGTATACAATATATTTATGTGTGTGTGAATCAGTGTCTGTAAGAGTGTGTGTGTGTGTGTGCTTTAATATTTGCCACACTCTGCTTTGCTTTACTTTACTTTACTTCATTTGGCTTGACGCGGTGATGACGACGCTCTACTTCCGTTTCATTGCCATCGCCCCATTACACAAGCAATCTACTAAATTTTTTGCATTGAATCTCCCATTTTGCTGCTACTCTGCCTCTAACAACTCTAATACTGCCCTGTTTGTCTTCAATCTACTCCTACTGCTTCTCCTGCCCTGCTCCTTCCACTGACTTTTACTGACTTTATTGTTACTGGCATATTGAACGTCATTTCAATGTTCCTTAAGCAGTCACAGCAGCAGCAGCAGCAACAGTAGCATATGTTGAAGCTTAAAATAGCATTTTACAACATTAGGTGGCAAATTTCAAGATGACATTACTTGCCATCCTACACTCTTTTCCTCTTCTCCTCTTCTCCTCTTCACCTCATCTCCCATTTCCATTTTCGCTTCCTCATAATCATCGTCATCGACATGACGCACTATGTGTGCGTGTTTGCTTTCGTTCATCACCAACTTTTGCTTGGTGCGTTGGTTGGTGATTTCAAAAAAAAAAAAAAAAAAATGTATTAAAAAAATAAAAAATTAAAATAAAAAACACCATGAGATGAAGGATAGAGGAATAAAAATAAAATAAAAATAAAAATGCTAGCAAAAATGGAGAAAAAGAGAGTGAGAAGAAATGAATTGAATAAACCAAGAAGAATACGTTATGCACGTATGTACATTTATGACAACACACGCTCACAGAAACAGAATGGATGATAGAACTGAACAGAACAGAATTGAACAGAATGGCAGTATATCTGTGCATTTGTGTGTCTTATAGATATGTGTGACATATTAAGCTCGCTTTGCAAACACACATGAAGCATGTGTGTCGTCGTCGTCTGTCCTTACTCACATCATATAAACACAATAAAATCGCAAGGGCGCGCATAAGCATCTTTTCTTTCTTGGTTGCTCCCCCATCCCATCTCATCACATCATTTATGATGTGGACCCTAGTCACATTCAGTCATTCTGTCAGATAGTCAGTGAGTCTATCGTTTGGTGAGTCAAGCACCTTTTGTTTGTCTGGCATGGTCGCTTCACTCATTTCTCTCTTACTTCACCTCAGTCAATCACATTCAGTTAGTCAGAGAGTCAAGTAGGAAGTATGTCATTTTGTAAGTCTGTCACTTGGTGAGTCAGGCAAACACCTTTTGTTTGTTTGCTGCTTGTTATTTCTTTTACTTCATCATCTTTCTTTTCACCCACAAGACATTGTACAATAATTGATGCCACTTTTGCTAACAGCACAAGTTTAAAGGTTCGCTTTAGATACATTTTCTTCTGCTTCTCATTCTTTTATTTATGGTTACTTTACTATTGTATCTCCTTCTAGTATGCAAGCAGACAAAAAGAATAAATGAAAGCAAGCAACCGAATGAACGGTGAAAGGAATTCACATTTACAGTAAGTAAAGAAAGCATCACCTTTGCTGTTTCTTTCATTGTTGTATTCAGTACTACATCACATGAGATGAGTGGATTTTCTCCTTTGTTGGCCCTTTTTTCTTTCCTTGCTTTCTTGTACAATATACATATGTATTTTAGTCAAAGCTACTTTAATTCTCTATGAGGACATTCAACAGGCGAAATAAAAAGCAGAATTTTCTATACATAAGTGACTGAATATAATACGTAAGTATACGGGCAGACAGTCTCAGCATCATCATCATCATCACCGTCATCATGAATACTGAATAGTCCTTCTAGAGCTGTTCATTATGTCTAAGGAATTGCTTTGTCTTTTTTTTTTTGGGCTTTATGCTAACGTCTCTTTTATTTTCAATCAAAAATTTGTAGTTGAAGATACATATTAGTTATTTTACTGGGGAGTCTCTTTTAGTTCTACTTCTGCAATATCTTATTTACAATATGGCTTTTGTTCATTACACTTTGTTAGTTCAATGTCTTTGTTCTCAGACATTTTGTTTTGTTTTTTCCATGTTTTTGTTTTATAAATTAATGGACTTGCGTGCGTAATTTAAGACTCTTGCGTCGATTCTTCCTTCCCTCCTTCGTTGCTTTCATTCTGCCTTCCCCTCATCCTTTCTTTCATTCTTAGTTATTTATTTATAATTTTTTTTTTTTTTTTACATTTTTCCATTCATTCATTTTGCTCTTTTTTTTTTCTCTCCATAGACAATTCATTTAGTCAGTCACTCAATCACTCAGTCCCACACTCATTTACTCATTTATTCATTCCTTCATTCATTACTTTCGTTCTCATTTTTATTCTTTCTTAGTATTTTATTTTACTTTGCATTTTGTATTTTTATTTAATGCTCTCTGACTGCTCTGCTCACATAATAAAAAGGATTTATGTGAAGTCAAGAAATTTCATTTTCATTATTGCATCATTCCTCTTTTTGATTTTGTTTTTGAGGCCAAAGGCCTCTTATAAATATTTTTCATTTTCTCATGTCCTCTATTCGGTTGTTGAATACTTTATTCATTTTCTTTATTTTCATTTCTATGTTTTATTGGCTGTTTGTGTAATTGAGCTAAGTTCAATCGCATCGCATCTTAATTTAGTTTAGTTTGTTTTTAAATGTTCACACATAATCTTAACATAATTTTTCATTGCATATCTTAAGGCGTCTTTTATGCTAACATATTTTAAGTCTTTTGCGTTCGTTCGTTCATTCGTTCAAAGGAAATGATTTGGTGTTAAGATTCTGATTTACAATAAGAAAATCATTTAGCCCATTTTGATTCTCAGAAAGGGATATCTTAAAATAATTAAAATCATAGCTTCTACAAAGATTTCGATTTTTGAATGCAAATATAAGAAAAGGAAGAAATATTTGTGAGGAAAACTTAAGCCTTAGAAAGCAATTTAATTAATTTTATTAAAATGCTCTAAATAAAGAAAATCTGTAGTTTTAAACTGAATTTTGATTGATGTTTTCCTTTTGGCTTCTTTTAGACACAAAACTTTGTTTGATTTACACCATTAAGCCTGAGTTAAGCCATATAAGGGAGAATCTCTCTAGTTTGTTGGCTGTTCATTTTCTTTTATCTAGGACTGTTCCAATTGTGTAATAAGTTGGTAAATGGTGGCTTCATCATTTTAATTTATTTGTCGTTGAGATTGAATAAATGGGAGCTATAAATTCGCTATGTTAAATATGAATTCAAATGTACATATCTCTGAAAGTAGTGTAGATAGACTTATTATCTTATGTTTATACTATCAATAACAAAGTAATGAAATAAAATTTGTTATAAAATTTTAAAATCAAATCACAAAAAAATAAAGGCAAATTAATACCTTTATATATATATATAATAAATAAATGGAATAAATAAATTCAAAAATACCAAGAGTTTGATTTCAAGTACAATAAAATATCACAGAACAAAAACCGGATTCTATAAGACTTTGCGTACATTTTCAGTATTTATACTTGCTACAAAGCATATTGAAAGGAAAAGAAATTTACTCATTGAGAATAAAGAACTTAACTCATCATGAGATTAATTTCAATTTTCAAAAGAGCAGTGAAAGATACTGGAATACTGGATGGAAGAAAGAGAAGAGAATCAGATTACAAGTGTAGTTTACATGATGTGTGTTGAATATTGAGTGCAGGAAGGTGATTTTTATCAGCACCACTTATTATACACACACACACGCACATACATAACAAGTTTGTAGCATCTTTGTTTGTGTTGAAAATGACACATACTCTTAAGATACAAGTGAAATTGCCTACGAATAGGATTTACTTTGAAGTAAGTTTAAGTTTTATTTGTATTTTTTTTTTTTTTTGCACAATCAACTAAATAATATTTAAGTATCTTTAAGACATTCCTACAAGAAGAACATTTCAAGATCAAAAAGGCAATCAAAAAATTGCCCTAAAATATTTTAAGCTGATATAAAAACAATAAATTTAATGAAATATTATATCTATTTCACAAAATGAATATCTTTTATTGTATATTTCTCATTTGTATATTTCATTTAGTAGATGTACAGCAGTATCTTTTGCCTGCGTTACGCTACTTATCTACTGTCACCATCATCATAGTTTACACAAAAGATATTCTAACAAATCAAGTTTTGATGAACTGTTGAGAATCTATGACAAAGCAAAGTGAAAAGACAAGAATAAGCAGATAAAACAACTGGTAATTGAACTACCATAAAATGAAAATACACAAAACTGAACTGAATCGATGAAAATCAAAATAAGAAGAATCACTATAATAGATACACAGTAGTTTAATGAAAGAAGAATTTGGCACACTTATACTACGTGTAACATAGTATGTGAAATTGTAATTAAAGAATAATTCCTAATTAAGTAAGTGTTTTATTTATAATAAAGATTATTGTGATGTGATAATAGCAATGACACTGATTAGGAGTATATATTTATGTCAGAGTGAGTAAATGAATCATTTGGAACTATGATTTGATAAAAGGAACTAGGATTGACTTGGCTTGGTTGGACTAAGGATTATAGTAGCTGGAAAAATCAAGTTAACGAGATTCTAAGCTTCATAGATATACCAAAAGATTTCTTTTTTGATTAGATTCTTTGACTGTTGATACATAAATCTTTGAGCTCAAAAATATGTTATGCAATGAGAGATATTTATTAAGATACTTCGCACTGTTTCACCATTTAGTATTAGTATTTCATGAAGTTCTTTTTATCGAGTATCCTGTACTTTAAATTAAATTTTAATAGAACTCTTACAACATTTAATGTGCAGAATATAAAAAATACTTGTGAAAGAAGATAAAGATATAAAAAAGCAAAAAAAAAAAAAAAAAAAAAAATGACAAATGATTTATTGACAATTAATAAATTTTCTCTAATAATGATAGTGATGATAATAATAATGGTGTTGATAATGATGGCTTAAACATTCATCTATTTTCTGAAGAAAATTTCAACCATCATCATCAACTAACTTGTTTGGCCTGGTCCATGTTGAGTGTTCAAGTTATAGATTAGATATATGTACGTACAATACTACAAGTGTATAAGTGATTGGCTTGCAATCCTTAAGCTCAAAGAACTACAATAGATAGTAGATCATAAAAATCACTAGATATACAGGCACATACACTAAGACATAAACATAAATACAAATTATAAACTATAAGTGCCCTAAGGGCATATTGCTATTTCTATTTCTACTTCTACTTCTTCTGCTGCTGTTAGGCAAAGTTTTTCCTTTCCTTTTTTTTTTTTGCTATGATAAGATAAGTAAAGAGAGAGAGAGAGAAAGATATAAACTGGTTGTATTGGTGGGGGGAGGTAGGAGAATGACAGTCAGCATTGAGTTTAACATAAATCCAACTTATCTACAACAATAAATCAGTTTTAATGTTATTTTTTTTTATATATATATTTTCTTTCTTTTGCTGCCGCTCCTGCAAACACACAAATTCATTCGGTTTTAGTGTAGGACTGCTTCACCTCTTGTCCTTCCATTCTCTTTCTGATGTTGTTTCTCTTCTTTAACACTCTGTTATTTGTCCTTTGGCAAATGAATGGTGCCATAGAACATTGGATTGTATTGGATTGGATCCATGTAGTACTCGTATTGTGTGTTGTAGTAGTTGACTTGAAACGAAGCGTTGAAGTGTAGCAAAGCATTTTCACTGCCACATTTGTTCATCTTTCAATTTTCCTCTCTCTTGTTCCTTTTTTCAGATTGTTTTCTTTGATTTTTTTCAAACACTTTATTTTATTTCACATTTCGCAATCTTGTCCAACACCCACCACACCACAACATATCATTTATCTCCACTCCACTCCACTCCACTCGACTTGACTCCAATCTCCACTCTCCACTCTCCAATACTAACTTTACTCCACCATTTCGCTCTCTCTTATTTAGTCATTCATCCACTTACCCATTTTGTTTTTGTGTAGTATCCTTCTTGGTTTTGTACGAGTATTTGCTTTTGTTTTGATTGCTGTTGGATTCTCGCGCGTTTATCTCTTCGTTTGCCAATTGCAAGAATACAAGTCAAATTAAGTTAAAAGATTGATGTGCGTGTAGCGCATATGTATTGTACAATAATTGATGTATCTAGATACTATTAAGATTGCTTTATAGCTTTGCGCTTCGTTTCCTTCCACATGTCTTCTTTACATACACACACACACACACACACACACACACACACACACACACACATGCACACATATATATCTGTATATCTACTTATGTATTTCAAGATTTAGACTGCGAGATACATAGAAATTTAGGTCTTATATGTTTCAATTTGTTTGAAAAGCAGAAAAAAAAAGAGAAATAAAATTAAATACTATAAATGAGAAGAAAACAGGAAAAATTGTGGAATAGAAAAACACATTTAAAAATCTACAAAGAAATGAAGGGGCTGGAAGAAAGATTGTGATGTTGTGCCCCTTAAGATAGGCAACAATTATTTCAGTGCAATACACTTTTCTATGGCTGCTGCTCATCATCATCATCATCATCATCATTTTTTGTTGTTGTGTCATCACTAGTGTCATTGGTGTTGAGCTGTGACAGATCTCAGTTGAGTTGAGCTTTCTATTTGAATAATGTCTCTCATCTCTATATCCTGTTTATCCCTTTCTTCTCTACCACAAATTTCATCGTCTTCTCCTTTACTAGCTTGTATTATAATTGTATTTCTACTGTTGGCTATTGTGCACAATAATATGCTTCTTGTTATCGAGCTCAGAACGTGTACTCATATCTAAACTAAATGACGGTTTGACGTGTGTCCCTTTCCTTCTTCTCTTTCCTTTGTCTTTTCTATAGCATCTCAAGTTTCTTTGCTACCTCTTTGTTATCATTTACCTTCAGCATTCAGCATTCAGTATTCAACATTCAGCATTGGTTCGTGTCGCTGACATAAGTATTGTACTAAACCTATGATGATTTCTGGGCTTGTCTTACTAAACTATCTGTTCAACTGTTATGTCACTCAAGGCTTTCTCTCATTCATAATTCTTTTTGTTGCCTTCTCTTTCCTTAAATACATTACATCTCACTCTTTCTGCAAGTGTATTTGTTCCTATTTTTGGTTCTGTTTCTGTTTCTGTATCTGTATCTATGTCCATTTGTGGCTTAACTTTGCAAATGTCATATTTCATAGTACATAGTTTGTCACTGGTTATTTATTTTTGCCACTTGCACTTGCATTTAGAGATTGTATAAGTTTCATTTCTATGTGTTCCATCATCATCATTTTAACTATACTATCGTTTGCACTTCTTGGTTCCTTTAGATTTTCCTTCCAAATGTTATAGTATGGTGAAATTCTTTGGTTTTAACTGAATATGCAACTATGTACATTTGTATATTGGGTTTCTTACAAAAAACATTTGTCGACAGATTGTTGCCATTCACTTTAAACAAATGCTACTTCAATCTACACCACTTGACTCTAGTGATTCTCTTACTCAGTAGACCTTTACACTTTTCCTACTATTCTTACTCATCTCCATGATTCACTCTTCAGCATCATCATCATCCTGATGATCAGCATCATCGCCATTATTGTTGTTGATGTAGTTATTGTTGGTGTATTCTATCCTGTTGCTCATGTTGAAGGTTTGTCTTTTAGTTTAATTTTAAATTTAGTTTCACACTTGGTTTATTTTTGTCTTTCTGTCACTTCCAGAAGCCACATGCCATATCTGCCTACCTCGTCTGTTTATGAGTCTCTCTATCTGTCGCTCAGTTGATGTGTGTCACTTATCTTGAGGTTTATATTTCTGCGAAATTTTTCTCAATATAAACTTCCAAAAATAGAAATTCACAATTATTATTATGCTTGAATACTTTAAATTGTATTCAATTAAAATCTCCCACCTTTACTTATAATAAATAAAAGAGTTGCAAAGAGTGAGAAGGATGCTCATTAAAAATAAGCAAATAGTTAAAAGAATTTTGTTATACATATACGTAAGTATGTATTTCAACGACAAGTGAATTATTGTTTTAAATTATGTTTCAATCTCTTCAAAATTATTTAGCCTAAAAGTATGTAACATATTTTCTTAAAAATTTGTAATAAGTAACAATTTTATTTATTACTAAGTTCAATGGGTAGATACAAATTAAATTTAGTCTGATAGAATTTAAGGTTTCACAAAAGTTTTCAAGGACCCTTAAAATTATACAAATGAGGTGTGAATAAAGAGTAATCATCTATTTGCCCTACGCATTCTTTGTCGATTCCAAAAGTGGAAACAAATGCACAATCCGATTAAATTGGATTATATTACTAACACGTGGCACACTTAAACTTCTTAAATACCAGCTCATGCCATCGATAAACATTCATTGCCATATACTTCAATCCAAACAGTTATCAAGTTTGTGGAAGATTTTTTACAAAGCAATGTTTCGGCAATTCTATATTTTATAGTCACTTGTCACTTGCTGAAGTACTTATATGATGAGTTCTTAAATCAAAAATTGTCAAAATCTGAAATTGAAGATATTTTTAATGTCATACAAGACGAATAGAAACGAACAAAAATGTTTCGTTAAAAGTATGCAATATTTCTTTCTTAAAACTTTTTTATTTCAGTACCAACTTTGATGCTTTCATTTCTTAATCTTTCTTTATGCAACAATTTCATTATTGAAAACCCAACCAAAAAAAAAAAAAGGGGGGGGGGGGAAAATATCAAACAATCGAAAGCCACTTGGAAGTTAAATTTGATTAGATAAAGCAACTGGCTCATTGTGTTTGTGAATGATTATGGTTATTACCGCGATGGCATTACTGTTCAGCTGACATCTAGAATAAATATCTATGCATATCGGTTAAGATGTACTGCACTAAATCTACAAACACAATGAACACTTATAGCAAATAGCAAAGGTTATAAATACAACTATTTTATGTAATTTATACAAAATAGCCAGTGCATCTGCATTAATCGCTATCGTTAATGACTATCAATAGATAATTAAAATCGGTTACTCACGGGATTTCCCAATTAAAGGGTCCCACAAAGGAAGACAAATACTTTCCTTTACCTGAACAACATGGTAATGAAAGACCGATCAAAAGAGTAGAATAACAGAACAACTATAAATCACAAAGATTTATTACAATATCAACCAATAGTTAAAAGATATTCAAAGTGTTCACTTTTCAGCGTGGACAGGAACATAAAGATTAACATTCTGTCCAGATTGAATTAAATATTTTATATGTCAAAGTTCTACTTAATCCCTCTTGCCTTCTCTCATGTTATTTTTTACCAATTCTCCTTTTTTTTTTTTTTTCTTTTTTAGTTATTAAATTTTCATTTTATTATTTAAAAATAGCAACATCTGCATACCGATCACTCCTTCTACTCTTTCCACTCCTCATCCTCACACCCCTTCATCGCTTCTGTGTCTTTGCTATCACAGTTTAACCTTTATTCAAGAAAATACAAATTCTTTTCTCCAAAGCTCATTAACATTTTAGTCAAAAGTTTCTCATTTTGAAATTTTTTATGAGGCAACTTTATATTTTCTGATAGAGAAAAATAAACGGTCACCCACCCTTACTATTACGTATACGCATAGTGTACTTCCATGCATATGTGCGTGGGTATGTGACTCACTCTATATGGCTGTGTGTGTGTGTGTGTGTGCGCTACTTTGCCCCCGAGATACTTTTTAACAAAACAAAAATTTTGTTTTTTTATTTTCTTTCATTGTTTTCGTTCAGTCTTTTCGTTTTTTGACTTGTTCCAAAAATTAAAACAAGGGATAAAAAGAAAGAATAGAACAAAAACATACTTGCTTTTGTTGTTATTTGTATGTGTTTTCTACACATTACACATTGACACACACACACAAAAATTAAAAAAAGAAGAAATTATAAGAAAACTCATCAAATACAAATAGCAAAGTACAGAGAATAGAATAGAAGAGCAGAGAAGGGAAGTGAGAAGAAAGAAAAATGAAAAAAAGGTTTTTTTTAATTAAGCTTAAATTCATAGCTTAACTTCATTTTTCTTCTGAATTTGGTCTCTTCCCTTCTTCCGTTTCTCAATCTATCTGTTACTTGCTTCTCACTCTATTTGCTCTTCCACATTTTGTTGCTCTCCTCCTCTTAATATGTGCAGTTTTTGTTCTATCTTAATTTTAGTTCATAGCAGTTTAGAACTTTACCATTAGTTACTGAAGCGTACGTCAAAGGCCCCATAAGAAACTCTTCTAAATACTCGTATATGGAAGTAATCGTCACGATGGGGAGAATCGATTGAGCTTAAATCCTTTCATATGATAGTTCATGTTTCTATGGATAATAGTCCCTTGGTTCCATGAGCTTGAGTTGATATTTGCTAAAAATTAGCTAATGTGCGAAAACTACAGTTCTCCGATTACTAAAGAATATATAGAAGTTATAGTGAAATATTCGTAAAATTTTATGAAGCGATCTTAATTTGCACAACCCCAACCGTCATCTTCCTTTCAAAGAAAAGAACTGAAGAAGAAAGAAGAAGGAAAAAATTATATTTTTGTTCTTCCTGATGAATCAGTGAATGGTTAAATGAAAGTAGGAAATAAGTTCAAAATGGAAGAAGGCAAGTGGTCAAGCACTTGTCCTTAACTTGTGACGTGACATTTGAGCCAATGTGCGAGGAAGAGGATGTTTGTGAATAGCAAGGGTAATAGTTTCAGGTTTCAAAGGTAAATAAAAGTTGATGAAAAAAATGCGAATTGGTGGTGAACCATCGCAACTAAATGTTTTAATTAAAAGTGGCAGCAAAATAACAAAATGAAGAAACTGTGAAGAAAAGTAAAGAAAAACTTTTCATTTATTTTATTTCCATGTACAATAGTATTATTATTTTCTTATAAAGAGAAACCAGTTGTACTAGATATGAAGTATATTATCGGTTTCGTACTTACTAAAAAGTGATTCTATTAGGTTACGTTAGATTATGTTGATCGGGTAGCCGCCGAATGATCTTGGACTGGCGAATTTTCAGCTCAACACTTGAGGCTGATGCGCTACTGGTTTTTCAAACAAATCATATAGAAGATGCCTCAAGGTTTCGTTTCTATTTGGTTCCTCTAAATAGATGTTGTTCTATATTCATGTGTAAATAAATGAATGTTTCACAGAGAGTGGGCAGGTGAGTCAGTCGGTAAGTGATAGAAGAATAGTGACATAAAAAACAAAAATGTTTCGTGTACCCAATAATTAGCCAACAACCAAACAAATAACAATGAAAATTCTTATACAACAGTACAAAACATCTACATACATTATACAGATAGAGTAACAGTGTGATGTGGTATGTATGGTTATGTTACTTGATTTTGTTGAAATTCAGTTTAAATTTTATTTGTTTATTTTACTACTTTGTGAAATTCCAGTAAATAAAATACTGAACTATTTTATTTATTACCATTTTTACAATATGTAAAGCAAAGTCACCGCATGACACTTGCCATGTGCCATTTACCACATTTTATGGAATGTTTATTTACAAATGGCATTTCTCATTAAAATTGTTTTGTTAGAAAAATTCACTTCTTTTATTTTGTGTTAAGAAATATTTACAGATACAATATATGAGTGTAGTTGTACAATTGACAAACTTGAAAATTCTAGAAAATTATAACATAAATCTCATCAACTTGTTGGAGAAAATTGTAACATTAAAATAGAAAGTCATCATCATCATCGTTCTCTTATAAATATTGGCAAATTCATTCATTTCAATTCTTCCATCTATATACGTGTAGACAAGATATGTGGCCATAAATTATCATTTAAAATTGGTTCAATCGAGTTTGAATTGAATATTGTAAGTAATAAAAAAGTTCGCCTTTTTACATAAGTAGTACACATGTATATGTATATTAGATGAGCGGACAAATTTCATTTGATCAATCTCACATACACACACTTTTTTTTACCACTCACAAGTATCACATCAAAGTGATACAAATTATTGTGAATATTGTTTTCCTAGCGTTAAGAACGTTGCGTTTGACTTAAAACTAGACACATTTCTCTATAAAGTTATTCTAGATTTATATAAGATCTAACGTAGTTTTAATGTTTGGAAATATTTTCAATTAATTAATTATATAAATTATTGACCGTAAAGTAGGCAACAATTTTCGTTATATTATTTTAAAGAATTCTTATTGAACTTTTAGTTCAATTGCTAAAAGATTCTTCGATCTAATGTTCAATAATATAAAATCTACTAAGTATAACACTGATAAAGATGATAAATTTTCTGCTATAGAAAAAGCAATTCGTTTTAATCAAACATTATGCTTTGTGTACTTTATCTATCTTAAAATCTACAATTGCTTAATACGGTAGTTGACCCCATTTCAATGCTTTGTTGACACACATAATAAACACACATAATATTAACTTGCGTTGTAAAACACATTATGATGAAAGTGAATTACAGATACATTTGTATCCTTTCAACTTTAATATGAGTTCTGACAAGTTCAAAAAGAACAAATGACATTTAGCTGTTTTATTTTTGACAAGACACGGAAAAGTTTAACTAAAGATGAGAGCAATAGCAGTTGAGTTAAGTAAAATAGAATAAATGTCTTTAAGTGATAAGTTTACAGCGAAAAGTTCATGTCTCAAGTTTATGGTAACAGAAAAATAAAGCATATTGTAATATAAATTTAGTGCCTGACAAAAAAGGCTTTGATCAGTGTTGGTGGTGATGGCGGTGGTTATATTCTATGACCCCATCATCTACTTAAGAATATACTTTTGACATGATGCGAAGCGATGCCATGCGATTCGATTCGATTTGTCGAACAATTTTCTGGTGCTATAAAAATACGAAGAGCCACAAAAATGTCAGTTTATTACTAACTTTAATTTTGCCTGCACAAACTTATTTCTACGTTTACTTTGCCACTTCTCTTCTATTTCTTTACCTCTTCATCACGTTCTTCATTTTTTCGTTCTTTCGGCCTTTCCCTAGCTTCCTAATGGTCTCTACTTTTCTAAGCCGTCAACTTGAGTTACTTTTAATTTTGTTTTGCTTATATAACTTTTCTTTAAGTTTATCATCATCATCAGCATCAGCATCGTCATCATCAACAGCCTCAGCATCCACAGGACAGGACAGCATTATTGACGTTGGCACCTCATCGTCGTCGCTTTCCTGTCAATAAAGATGGCATTTGACAGTTTGAATGCGCGTTTAAAATTTAATTTTAATTAGTATTTATTATCGAAATATGCAAAATAGGCGTAAATGTGAGTACATACCCAAATAGATATGGATTCTATACAGATAGATTTCTATCTAGATAGATACACAACGCATTGTATATGTATATATGTTATACACAGAAAGTATGTCTATCTATCTGCTTGTCTGTCTGTCTGTCTGTCTGTCGGATTGTGCAGTATGTAAATTCTGTTCTTTTTTTTTTTATAATGTAGTATGTATAATTGTTATTGATTGGTTTGTTCTGATGCTTTATGAAGCATACTTTTGGGCGTTGGCAGTAGTTTTTTTATACTTGTATATTTTTTTGAACCATTTGATGTCGAAACTGAAAGTGAAAACCGACATCAACCTTAACATCAAAGTAATGCTAAATATGTATTTATTTTCCATTAAATACAAGAACACCATATGCTTTGAAAGTAATTGGCGGAAGGACTACTTATGTATGTACTTCCTTTTATATAATATTTACCCTCGAAAAGCCTAAAGCGTCATTTGGTAACTAAAATACTGACCTAGCTGACCCCGTTTGCCAATCATTTTATAGCTCATTGTTAGCCGCTGGCACTTATTTTATTTTATACCATTTGTGAGGTATACGCGACTCTTAAAGCTTACTCGTCTTCGCGACATATGGCCCAAAGTGCTCGTCCCAAAAAGAAAACCTTTTGGAACTGATGGAAAGGGGTGACCATTGTTAGTAGTGGTTCTTGGTGTTCGGTGCTTGATGTCATAAATATAATGTAGCTATGCTTCAATTGTTATCGCAATCAGTGAATCAGTGGAGCAGAGAGAAGAAATGGTTTTTTGGGACCATATGAAAATACAGAAAAACAACTGGAAAAACAAAGCCAAAAGAGAGAAAGGAAGAGAAAAAATCACACCTAATCACACCTGACCAAGAGGGCTCGTTTGTTTGCTACTCTAAGCCCAAGTCAACTAGGAACAAAGAATACTGCGTAGCATTGTGTTTAGTTAAGCTGTCGACTAGTTTGGGTTACACACTACTCTACTATACTGTGCTGTACTACTATATGTGTGCCTGGGTCTAGGCCTAGCCTGAGGATATAATACAATAGCAAGACATGACAACCGCAAACTGAATTCCGCACAATGGGAATGACACGTATGTTGAACAATAGAATAGAACAGAGCAAAACAGAACAGAACAGAACAGAACAGAACAGAACAGAACAAGAGATTGTAAAGTATATGAGAAAGGTGGGTAGTACAACATATAACATACTCGTAGGAGATCAGCTCAAGTCAGTAAAGTAGCAACAGCAACATGACATAGGATGAGATGAGATGAAATCACCTCTTCTTGTTGTTGGTTTAGTTTTAGAATTTGATGTTGGAATTTTTTTCATGTGTGATACGTTTAACTATACACAGATACACAGAAACATATTCACTCACAGCACACGCACAAATAAATACACACACACATACACACACACACACACACACACACATGTTGACATTTACAGACACATAACAAATGGAGCAATGAAACGAACTTACAGTTGAACACAGGAAGTTGTCAACACGCATTGTCCTTACTTTCTTTTTATTTTTTATTTATTTATTTTTTCCTGTTTTCGTCCTTTATTTTTTGTGGTGTTCCAGGAACTGTATATTGAAGAAGTTGTTGTTGTTGTTGGATCTCGTTTCATTCCATTTGAGTTTCTGTTTCATGTGCATTGAAGCGCTGTCAAAAGTTAAGAGTTGAGTTGTTGGATGAGATGGGTTCAGTTCAGTACAGTTGGGGTGAATTCTGTGTCCTTTTATGTTGGGTTGAGGTTTAATATATGGTCAAAGTGCATTAACGCAAAACGCAAAAAGGCAAAGAGAAATAAAAAATAAATAAAAAAAAAAACAAGGACATGGGAAATATAAAACAAAAGTAAATTTGCACAAAAGTTCAGTTTTGTCAACATATTAAATACCCTTTAATTCGTATAAATAGTTGCAAAGACAGATTGTCATATTTTCTTCTTTATCGAATTATATATACAACAATTGTATAATGAACTGATTAAAATTGTTATCAATGAACGCAGCAGACACAATTCTTATTTCATTACTATCAGAACATTTTAGGTGTACTCAAATTTTTAGCTCGTTCATAATATGGACTTCATCTATTTCTCCGTCAATTATGGACCGCTTTTGAAAACGGTTGTTGTATTCAAACATATAAATTTTAAGGCAGATATTTATTGAATACCCCTCGTATTAAAGATAAGCATACCGGCACGCAGTCTTACATTTTATTTCATTTACTTTCAGTTTTTATACAATAACATAATGACCATCAGATACATATCTCTTTGTTGCTGCCACATATGTATGTGTATGGGTTGGGTTGGGTCCAATTGGGTTCGCTTGGGTGGGAATGGCTTGGTTCGGGTCCAGTCATTCATTTACTATATTGTCCGTCCATTGGCTTATTTGTCTGTCTATATAAAAATTCCTTGTATCTCGATGGTTTCATTTGATTCGGTCACTTGATTTTATTGTAACTCTGTCTGTCCTAATGTCTGTCTGTTGGTCATAAGGCAAACTTCCTTTAAGAATACATTGTCTATCTCCCTATCTGTCTGTTCTTTCTATTTGCCGTTTGGTGTAGTTACTTGTATGAAGGGCAATTCTTTTTTACTTTAGTCATCATTCCTAGAATTGATCACATAGTGACTACCTCCCTATCCTATCTTGGCCTTTGTTTTAATCTATTATTATTGCATTATAAAAATGAGTATATGAAATATTTTCTTTGCTTATCTTTTTATATTTATTTTTAACTCAATTTTCCTAGACATACTAAAAGAAACGAATGAGTGAGTATATTGGATCCTTTTAAAGTCTGACTGACTTTACTGACCTTCTTTTCGTTAGCACCCTTGTCCTTAATATTTGAAATGTTCTCTTTTCTTACGCTTTGATGGATTTTTTTATTTGTTTCGTTAATGGATTCTCCTAGATGCTTAGCATGTAAAATAGTTGTTCCTGTCTCTTCTTTTTGTATTTCTTAGCATCTTTTACTACGCCTCCTTGGCATATACTTTTATGGATGTCATCGTTGACGGCTTTTGTATGGGAATTTATGCTTAATTAATATTTTATGCAGTTATTGTCAATTCTATTGTAACCTCTTATACCCAAACCAAACAAAATCGTTCTTTTCAGGCCAAAATAGAATCATGGAGACCAGAAAACGTGATGCGGAAACTTAAATATAATAGTTTTTTTTGAACGTCATCAGAGAGAGAGAGAGAAATAGAGAGAGTGAGAGATTAAATCCATAGGTATTCGATTGTACAAAAAATTTCAAGATACGTTTAATATAACGTTTTCTCATCATAAAGAAAACAAATTGAATACGAAATCAAAAGGGTCTTCAGCTGTGTTTCGAGGATTCCATTGAATCAATTGCCAAGTATCTGTGAAAAAAAACTTGAAGGAATTGACTTATATTTCTAGCACTGCTCCTACAACTTCTCCTTTCTTGAAATGCTTGTGTAGGAGGGTCAAATGTGGAAAGAAAATAAGAGGAAAACATTTAATTTCTTCTTTGGGCCATTGATTTTTACTTAAACAATGTTGGTTATTATAGGCAATTAAATTCAATACAACTAAAATCAATAATTCAAGGAGGACAAAAAAAGGGAAACTCTCTGACACACTTGGTGTCATTTCACATGAGCTCCAAGAGAGAGAGAGAGAGAGAGGGAGACTGAGGCACGTCATTTCATTATTTATGATGGAAATTATTACTTTTACTTATGAAATTTAGTATTTTTCTTGCCTTTGTTGTTATTACTAAAATGGCCTGATCATTTATATAAATAATATATGTTATATAGCATATATTGTATAAGTTTATATGTACCATACACACAAGTTTGAAAAACTACATGAACACCCAGAAAAGGCAAAAAACACCAACAACATTGTCCCTTAAACTTGATTGACATCAAAGAAGACAGAAATGAAGGGATAATAATTTTTACAAAAAAAAAAAAAAAAAAAAAAAAAAAAAAAGAGAGACATAAGTTGAAATATAGACATTGTAGGATTCCAGGAATGGAGGTAGGACCTTATATGTACATACACATATGTCCATTGTAATACTATTCCATTCAGCAGATTCTTTTATAATCTTTTTTAAGTCTTTATAAGTTATATTACTTTCATCAATTTAATGCCCGTTAAAAAACTTGATTGTAAGTTGAAGCTTCCTGTACCCACATCGAAAATGTTTAACTATTTACTTTTCTTTTTCATCATTTGATAGCACTATTAAGGTGCTGGGCAGATGTTTTAGCCGTTTAAAAAAAAAAACGCTCATCAGACAGGACTCCTCTAGTTCAATGGATTTTTTAAAACGAAAACAAAAGTTTGATCATTCTTATTTGTCTCTACTGTAGATAAATTCAATATTCGATATATGCACTATAAAATGTACATAGATGATACATCTGTTGTATATGACAGTCGACAAACCACAAAACAAAGCATAACAACAACAGCATTTGATATACAGTGGTTCCAAATGACCACAGAACATGATGAAAAATGAGAAGAAAAAAAATATTGTGGCCAAATGAAATTATTGCATATTGCCAGTAAAAAAAAAAGAAATTCTGAAATCACATATAAAAATGAAGAGTGTGTTAGTAATGCTTGACCCATAAAGAGGGAGAAGTTCCTCCGGTCGAAGAAAACAGAAAAAAAAAAAAACTAAATAGGACAGATAAAACAATCCATAATAAGGAAAAATGTTGAAAAAACCAAAGAACTTAAGAATATTTACTTGCAGTTTATGAAAAAATCAAGTACAAATTGAATGAACACACATGCTGAACAAGGACTCAGAACCCAAGAGAATTTAAGGGAGTGATTCATGAGTGAAATATATGGCGACAGCAGAGATTCTACCCTCCCCCCATTTTGACTTGCTTTCTGTTCTGTTTCAGTATGTTCCAATAGTATTACTCTGCTTTTTATTGTAGTTGGCAGTACAAACACTAATATACTTTCACCATTGTTGGTGTGTGTATATGAGTATGAATATCTGTGTATGTGCCTGCAGTGAATTGCAATTCTGCGGTTTGTGGCATCCTTCCATCTTTGTATCGAACGACGAGTGTTTGCAATTGTTGGAAAATATAAAATGCCAACTCAAGCAATTGAAAACTTAACTTACACACAAACGAACATATAAACATAAGAAACTAGGTTGCAGAGGGACAGACCTACAGTGAACGGCGGCTTTGGTGGATGAGCAATGATATGGCTTCGCCAACATAGCGGTTAACACTAGAAGGGACACTACTATGTCTTGGTTGCTGTAGCAATAAAATGAGTCGCTCTTCGGCAAGACGGCCCCCTGATCCATAATCAAGTAGCAAGATCCTGTGATCAACGAAAAACATTGTCGGGACTGCTAGGGACACAATTGTTGATACAGAGACGGCGAGGTCCTTGTACGATCAAAGAATCTAAGTGATGGCTACAAGGCCTTCAACAAGATTTGGTGAATATCAAAAAGAGGACGAGGCGAAGAGGGTCTTGAGAATGAAAAACTCCTCGCAGACTGCACTGGAGTCACTTCCAAGTCAGTAGCATCCACTGCTGTAGGAAAGGATCCCTTAGTTGGACTAAAGGCGTCGAGTAAACCAGCGCGCAATTAGCTTACATCATGTTGAAGTTGCTGAAGCTAAAAAAATGTTGAGCTCACAACGAATTTGTATCGGATGAGTATCTTGGAAAGTACGAGATTGCGCAGCATCAAAAATATGTTAGAGGTGTTGGGGCGATAACAATTGGGCACAAAACTGTAAAGATGAGGTGGTCTACAGTAACCTTTGGAGGAAATGCAGATAAGAGGCCATCAGACGGCACATTGCAAACATGAGTCAAAATGTGCGTGGCGACCATGCAGCTGGCTGTGCCAGCTTCCCTGAACACCAAAAGGCAGTTAACAATAAAAAATCAAATTAAGGGGCGATGAATGACAGCAGTTGCTCAAGAATTACTCATTTCGCAATAGCTTTATTAGATAATTAGTTCGGTTACCAAAATTCTATGGCAAATTCAAACCTTCTGCGATTAAGAAAACTTCACTTGAAGCCATTTTCTGATTAATTTCCTAACAAAAAAGACAAAAAAAAAAAAAAAAAATTAATAAAAACAGCAAAAGAAAGAAATGTCAACCAGTGTTTGTAAGGATAAGTGATGGGGTTAGCTTTACACTTAAACTTATTTAAGAATGGCAGCACCGTGTACGCTGCACCATGTACGAGCTCCATAAATAGTATTAGAAAATTAACCTTTAAATTATTTTCCAACACCATTAAGTACTGGATTTTCTATTAGTTATCAAGTTGGCAGCCCAAAATAATTTAAGACTCTTGCAGAAAAAAAATTCAATGAAATTAATTAATTATTCTTATCAGATATGTAGGAGTAACACAAATTGCCTATACATATTTCCCTCGCACGATAAATTTGATCCTTCATCCTTCTTATATACACAGTATATGGTAGTGAGATTATTAAATGAACTTTGTTCGCAATTTTACAAACTCAGCATGGTCCATGTCACCACTGTTTTGTCATGCTGCTACTTGACTCTTCACCCACTTATTTCAGCCACAATAAAAATAGCAAATAATACTATATTACTAGACCAAGAAAAAAATTCCAATTGTAAAACGTGATTGAAGCACTATGTATTTATTTTTCAATAGATTTCAAGTATTGTGTAATTTAATTGGGATGTGGGAAATGACATAAATTATTCTTCCTCAGAATCATTAAGAGCTGTTGTCGGCTGCTTGGGTTTGGACGGTTCAGGCAATGAACGCATCATGTTGCCTATTTCCGAATCAACCGCGACTATTTTAACGCGATCAACTTTGATAATACCATTGTTATCATGGAAATGTGGTTCATCCAATATAAAAGTCCAGACATCGTCACACAAGCGATAATTGGCCAAACGCGTGGCCTTGAAGTAATTAATTGGCAAGTCGGGTTGCGCGAACATTTTAAAAACGCTTTCATCAAATCGCCTCATAACAAATGTTGCCAAATCCTCGGTCAGAACGCCATCCTGCAAATATTTACATATACTTACTCTATTTATGGTGGAACAAATATTGCTTATTACCTTCAACATTTCTTCAAGGGTGTCGATTAATGCCAGTCCAAGCGTTGTCTTGCGATAAATGAAAGTCATACTGGAGTTTTCCAAAAAAAATATTGGAAAAAAAAGCTTTATTTCTTTCTAGAGCAACTTCAAGAACTTCACAGACGGCAACTTCAATTGATAATGACAAAAATCTCAAAATGTTACTGACCAAGTGCACTTCGGTTCACTCAGAGTTACCACACATTTTCTTTTTTCTAGAAATTGCTAGAGTGTTCTGTGTTTTGGAATTCTAGGAGATCACCGAAATCACTATATCACTATTCTATGTAATAAAATTAATAAATTTAAACAAAAAGAAAAATAAAAAAACAAAAAAAAAAAAAAAAAAAATGTCTACTAGACATATCGTTGTCAGGGTTACCAGGCGGATAAAATGTAAATAAAAACAAAAAAAAAAAAAAAAATCAAAATTAAATTACAAATGCAGAAAGATTTCTTGTATTTTAAGGAAAATGCAAGTTGCAGTAATGCATCTTTGATTCTAACTTCATGCGTTTTTTCAGATGATATTGATGCCTCGTAACACACATACAATGCAATAGTTTGGTGCAAACCATTTTTATTATATTACAAATATATAATTCTATTCTAAACATATAGCACCCTAACTACAAAAGAGTGTAACTCAAAAATACAATTTTCGAGTTATTCATGCAGAATTATTCGTTATGTGATGTCTTATATTGTGTAAAAATTTCATGCTTATTACCCAATTTGAAAGTAAATTGAAAAATTTAAATGCTGCTTTTTGAGTTATCGCCCTTTTGTAGTTAGCGTGCGATATGTAAATTAAAATTGGTGGTAATTCCAACGTAAAATTGAAGTGAATTGCTCAACATTAACTCTAGTGACCATTCTTAATTTCAGAATCACATTCTACAACTACAACCCCTGAATGATGTATTTTCCCTTGTAGTTGTTGTCGAAATTGATACGAATGGATTCGAATCCACATAAATAGACTATAATGCATTCAAAAATTGAATTGGTAGAATGAGCGCATTACTTTTAATGAAGTAAACTTTTTTTTTGTGGTCCGATGACATAACGGTTTTAGATGAGGAATACCCTTTATTTGGAAATCAGACGGTTGGTTGAGCAAAATTTTTAATGGTTAATAAAAACAGCCAATAAAGCTGTAAAAAATTGTTATTGTTATTTTGTTATTGTATCTTCTGTTTGCAAGAATTTCATCCAGTATGATACAGGTAGTAATCTTTTATGAAATGATATCTTGCAGTTGTAGTGCATTGTATTTAGTATGTGCAATAATGTGTGTTACGATCTCATCTCGACCCATCTCTCTGGATTTTACTTTAAAAGGTAATAAAGTGAAGAACAATAATATTAATAACAATTGGGGAACGTTTATTCAGTTAAAAGGAGTGAAAAGGATAAAGACGAAGCTTTAAATTTGTTAAAGCAAAAAATGACTAACAAAGACACGTATGAATTTTGCAAGGGTCAAAGTGGGTGAAGGGCAATTGAACTCACAATTCCAATTGAATTCCAGTATGAGAAAGTTTAATTATAAACATAAATAAGCAGTGTGTGTATATTTATCTATCTGTGTGAATGTGTGATTGTATGTGTTAAGAAGTTAATAAACTAATTACAATAACAATAAAAATGCATACATATGCATCTATATATGTAAATACCCAATCACCCAATCACCCATTGAACAACCAACAGTCCTTCCGCCAACTATTGGTTGGCCAGCATCGAAACAAAATCAAAACAAAATAAAGTGAAACTAGTTCAATTTATTCTCATTCAGAATTTATCGTTGAGCAAGCAACTGAACAGCAATAAATGCACAACAACAAGAAAAACCAGAGCATATGGGAATAACAACAAAATGAGCAGAGGGAGAAAGTATAATAATTTCTAGATGAATTGAGTTTGATTCTTGTTTCGCGCTCAGCTCAACGTGTTCAGCGTTGATTTTAATCCAATTCAATTAAGGTTAAAAGTCAGTAGCATAATCATAGAGAACAATAATTATAAATGTGTGAAAATATTTAGGAATCAAGAGAGGGAAGAACTGATAGCAGGATGGCAGGAAAGAAGGATAGATGGAAGAAAGGAATGTAGAATGCAATAATGAAATTATGACGATAGATAGGAAGACATTCAATATTGGTTACCAAAGTAGATATAATTTATTAAAGTTTGTTAGTTTCCTAACTAGGACGTTTGTACCTAAGATATTATCCTCTAATAACGATATGACAAATAATCACATTCTTATAGACTGTTTTGTGCCTATGATTTATTAGGAATCAGGCTCTTTTTCTATTGTTCTCAAAACGATCCCTTTTCAGTGTTGTTAACCAGCATGTCATGTGATCCGCCACAAATTGTTGAAATAAATATCTGCAAATGAGCATATCCCTTCTTAGATTATGCTGTTATCACTCACAGAATTCTGTGATTGATTACCATGTAAATTGATAAATAAATTATATGTACAACATATGCATCTTCTGACAAAAATTTGTATAACCAAAAAGATTGGATGCTTTTATTTCAAAATTTGACAATTACTCATAGAGACTAAAACGATCTGAATTTTATTATACCAGGAATAGCACCACTGCATGCACCAAGATTTGCAATGCACCAGTTTTCTTCATCTAAAAACCATTATTTAACATATCCATTCTGATCATGAATCCAGTGAAGAATACGGTCAAGAATCCAACGAAGAATCCTGTGAAGAATTCGTAAGCGATGTCAGCTAGAGTATACAACGAAAAATCAAATGATGGCAGCATCCCCTCCAATAGACCGTCAATAACACCTGGTTGCAGAATTCTTGGACTATTGTACTCCAAGACATGATCACTTAAACGTTCAAGAATCTCTTGTGTTGCCCTAATCGGTTCCAGCATGAGCTTGAAAGTATATTGTATAAAAATAGACATTATAAAAATATATTGCGATTTTGTCTCAGTTTATAATTCGCTTGAATAGAACAATTTCAAAATTTCAAGTGATAAACGAAATAAATATATGACAATTGAACAATCGCTTGCTTGATTAAATAGAAAAATATATTTAATTTTTTATTTGACATTTTTACATTTTTAAAAAAAATTCTGTTCCCCTCCGCTGACCTCAATTTTTAACCTATTAATTTGATTATTTTTTTAGATGTAGATAATTATCGTGGGAAAGTAATAGCATACTTGTTATATAATAAAATAAAGTATATAAATATACTTATTTTAGGCTAATCGGACAGTAGGTGCTGCTCAAGCCATGAAAGAACGCCATTATATGCAGCAGAGCATTGCAAAACAGCAATATGTGCGCCAATAGCTTTGAGCATCGATTCCTTCAATAGGATATTCAACAGAATGAAAAATTCTATTCAGGGCAGTCGGATCAAAGATACAGGCCTCACTTAGGCTCTATCGGAAGTAGCCGGAGAAGAGTGACAAACAGCTTCGTTTATTTTTCGTACAAACAATTTGGCAGCATACTCAACAGTGTGTTCAATTCAAGAGCGGTACAGGCAAGAGTTAGGTGGTTTTTCTGACTAATTTATGTGGTATGTTCACTGCAAACAAACATAGATTTTTATGTATTACATACAATATTTCAGAAAGATATACATTTGTATGTATGTATATAAAATATTTTAAATTCTAAAGTAAAAATGTATTATTTTGTGTCTCCTTGAAAATTTCTACACCATCAATGTTCGATCCATTGAGCATTGAATTATACATATATTAATAAAAAAAATTATTATAATATTTAATTTTTGTGGTGAGCAAAAATTTAAAAAAAAAAAAATTATAGCAAAAGTGAAAATAATTAATTTCCGCCAAAATGATACAAAAAATAAAAAATAAAAAATAAATAAAATAAAGGATAAACTGCAATCAAATTGACAATACAATATGACAACAATATACAAGTAAATCATAAATAATTTTTGTTTGGCTTTTGAGGTTCACCATTGAATATTATATTAACATTATCATTATTATCATCATTATCATTGTTTTCATTTTCCTTATAGTTGTTGGGGATGCTGCAAATTGTTGTAATTGTTTTATCAGACCAATAATTCTGTGGTTGTTTTTATTGTTATTCTGGGTCGTCGGTAAATAAGTACAATAATTCAATGAAGTATAAAAAGTAAATCAAAAAATATTGTAAAATAAACAGAAATTCCATGATTCTTTTGAATTTGTCATGTGTGAAGATATTACTGTTGTGTCTCATAAATTAATTTATTCTGCTCTTTTACATTTTAAATTTGTCAAAATTGCAATTTAATTTATTTGGTTGTCTTATTTTTTCAATTTTCCAATAAATATTCCACTTATTGTTTAATTTTCCTTGCTGATAAGTTTCCCGAGGGAATTTCTAGGAGAAGGCAGCTTTACAACAGATTCTCGGCCACATGTGCCTTACATTCACTTTCCATACACCACTTCAATACTTTTAAAGACCTCGATCAATTGATATTTGAAACGTATCACTTTTAATGAGATCGAAAACTTCCACCTTCTCGCAACTAATTTGTTTGCCTTCTTACAGCCATTCCTTTTGTTTTTCGTCATCTTCTTATAAACACTTAAGAACTGAATTCAAACACAATTCCTATGTTTCATTATAATATTAAAAGAACTTATTGTTTTCTTGATTGATATTTTATTATTCATTGCAAACGTAATTGAAGGAAAATATTATAGTATTTTTTTTTATGTTTTTGATAAGATAAGGAATAGGAACGATCGAGGCTATAATGACAACCTCCCGCCCGTCCCCTAATGCTCTAAGAACTTGGACTTGCGGCTTTTTAGTTAAATCAAACATTTGAGTTCAACAATAAGGAAACTATAATGTAAATGCTTCAATAGAAATATAAACAATATGGTAGTCTAGTATAGAGAGAGTATAATTTTTAGGTCTCTTTCAGATAACAGTTACATCGATTTGAATTTTGTAATGTTTGTGTTTTTATTTGATTTCTAATTTTCTTTAAAACTTCTTTTTACATATTTTTTTTTTTTTTTTTATGAATCAATAGAAGTGACAGCATAAACATTGTTTATTGCTTTCCAAGCGTATTACAAATAACGACAGGACATTAACATCAGAAAAAGAAAAGGACGAGTATTAAGAACTGGGCTGAATCGTGCAAATATATATACACAATAGTATACAGTTGTCTTACTAATTTAGTTATTTACTGATGGTCATGATTGGTTGTTTGTTTATTTGTTTGTCTTTATTTTATTGTATTTAGTATTTCTATTTCAATAAATTTAACATTCACTTAAATGTCAACAGAACAACCCAAGAGTAAATAATAACAACATCAACTCTAAGAAAAATTAATATTCAATTTTGCATTTTCCATTTTGCATTTTCTTTTTTATTTGTTTTGTATATTTTTTCTTATATTGGGTTTGGTTTGGTTTGTTTTCCAGTTCAGTGTGGTTTTTTCTTATACAAATTTGCATTTTTTTTTTTCAGAGTAGTTTATTTTGCTGTCGGTTTCATTCTTGTTTATTGTCGTTTAATACAATTACAAATTAACAAGAAAACAATTTGAAAACAAATGACAAGAACAAAAAAATTGAAACAATAAGAAATAAATCAATGCAATGGAATAATAATCATTTGCCCAATTCACTGTCAGAGACACTCAGCCTTGTATCTGAAGCAGATCCCAGCTTATTGGACTCAAATTCAGTATTCATTTGGAATAATTAAAGAACAAAGAAATTATAATGAACAACACAAATAAGTAAATTCAATGTTGCATAAATTAAAAAGGCAAAGAATAAGAATTTTATTTATTTTCCACATTTCCATCCATGCATGCATGGCATATTTGATATAGGAAGAATTTCTTAAATGTCTTGAAGGGAAATACAAAATTTAGCCTCTTTTCCATAACAATAAAATTTGGATGAAGACTGTAGTTAATTTATAATGCACATTGTAATGACATAAACCAAGATTTAAATCACCAAGCATCTGGACCGGCTGCTTAACAATTGACAATTTATAGTTAAAAAATTTTATGGTATCCGATTTTGCTTCCCGTTGCTCGATTAATTTCTATTTTAAAACTTTTGAAATGAAAAGATATTTGAGAAAATAAACATTAAGATTATAACTAATGCAAAGCCATTCCCAATCATTAGTAACACTCAAACCGCAATTATCTGATTTATGAGTTAAGTTACGTTACTCAAGGGCAAAGATCCAAGTCTAATACCATCATCACATAATCATCAACATCATCATCAGCATCATCAGCATCACTTGAATCACAACATACATAAACAACAGAAGTTCAAGTAAATTAAGAATTCACTTTTAGACTTCAATGAAAACAACTTTTAGCATAAGAATTTAACTTATCCGGCAAATTGGGCTTTACTTTATATATTTCCTGAGAGAAAACCCTCAAAGTTCAACATTATTTTTATATGCTATATACTCCAATCAAAAGACCAGTTCAGTTCCAGTATCCAGTTAAATGTGAAAACGGTGAACTGAATTTAAGGCTGGCGAAGGCGGCGGCCATAAACTTCATAATAAAATTCATAATCAAATGAGTTGTTGAGAGCTGAAAAGAACAAGAACGAATGAACGAGGATACTAAATTGAAAATCAAGGGAGAGAAAACCAATGGAAAACAACAAAAGGAAATTAAAGAAAATAAATAAGACGATGGCAGTTCAACTCGTTTAGAGTTGAGCTTATGCATATTTTTGTATGGTACTCTACCTCCAATTTCACTTTATTATATTTCTAGGAATCGTTTCACTATGAGAGGATGAAGCAAGCCCCCAGGCAAAAAGTACATTATTGCCATTGCCATGCAATCTTTTCATGTGGTACTAAAGAAGTACATGACTCGAAAGGAAATATATCCACATAATTCAACCAAAAATAACTAAAAAGCCCTCATCCGAACTACCGAGACCGGGATCAAATGTACGTTAGAAGAATTTGTGGCAAGTTGTTTGCTTTCTTATTATTTTCTGTTTATTACAATATTTTTGGTTTTGCGTTTCGTTTCGTCCTAGTTTGAATATTCCATTTTTCTGTAAAAGCGGGGCAAATTCTTTTGTGCATTGGAAGATACTTTATTTCACTTTACTTTACTTGACTCTTTTAACCTCAACCTCATCTTATCTTCATTGTGTTTGCTAGTTGGTTGGCATTGTTTTGAGTCCCTGACAGGCCCAAGCGTGCCTTACCAAGCAAGCCTTACGAGTAGAACAATTTAACTTTTTTTTTTTATTGTAACACTCTTTCTCATCTCATTGCTTTTTTTATTTTCATTTCTTTTCTTTTCTTTTCTTTTCCTTGTTTTGTTCACATCACTCTGCCTTTGCCTTACTTTCTCTTGATCTTAATAACTTTTTTTTGGTCCCTTGTCTTTCTTTTTTCACTTCTCTTGTTGTTTCTTTCATTCATTGAGGCGCCTGAAGCTTAAAAGTCTCATGGTCCCCACACAACATAGCCATACATATGTTAACCACAACTTAATTTGGATCTGAATTCCAAAGAAGTATTTAAAAGAAAGAGATGAAAAGATGAAGAGAGAGAGAGAGAGAGAGAGAGATATGGAGAGGAGAGGAGAGGTTAGGATGGAGTAAGGGACTTACGGAGGAGAAGTAGGTATTGGGATTTTCCCTATACGGGAAAGTGTTCATTTTGCTGCTTATAGAATAATTTGTTTTTTGCATGCTTAAAACTTAATGTTCCCCTTTGACTCCTGGCCATCTCTTCAACTGTACCCTGCTCTGGTCTTCTTTTTGTCTTTACTCCTCTCTATTTTCTCTTCTCGTTCATATTTTCTCTATCGATGTCTTTATTTGCTGATTTCTATTTCGATTCCTTTTCTTATATCACATGTTTTTCTTGTCTTTCTTTTTCTATCCAAGGAGTGTGGCACTTTAGCCTACTTCCACCATTCCCCTCCTTTTGTTTGTCTCAAGTTGGCTTATTTTTATTCCTCCTCATTCCTCAAGAGAGAGAGTCTTCACTTAGTTTAGAATTTATTACTTTCGGCAAGTCAAAAATATTCTTTCACTTCCATTTTTTTCTCTTAACCTTTTTATACTCTTCACACAGTAAATAGTATTATAAGTTTGTCATGAAGTTAAAAGATATTGGAGACCTCATAAAATACATATATTCTTGATCAGCTCGATGAGATGAGTTCATCTACCCATGTCCGTCTGTCCGTCTATATGTATGCAAACTAGTCCCTCAGAGAGCTGAAATTTCGTACAAAGACTTCTATTCGCCATACGCAGTACATCTATCGGAATCAGCCGAATCGGACCCCCTACTCAAATTCATGTTCTTATTAGAAAAGGTCTTTGTTTTTTGTTTTGTGACATCAAACTGATTTATCAAACATATAAAATACAGAATCCTAGGATTACTGGGTCACATATGTAGCTCCCATACAAAAAAAGTTTTCTAGGGAGAGTGTCACATCTTCCGCATAGTCGAAGATACTCTTAGGTATTTTTGGTTTTCTCTTCATATCTTTTATATTTTACAATACTTGTATTTGTTTTAGTTTTGTGTTTTGTTTGCAAGTTTTTGTTGTTTTCTATTTTCATCTTCGTCATCCTTTCCTTTTACTGTTCACTTTCGTTTGCTTTGCTTCATGCATATTTCAAATTCCCTTAAAGGCACTTTAGATTTTCTTTTTCCACTTCATATTTTTCTTCTTTCTCACTTCTTCGATCTCTCCTCTGATGATATTCTTCCACATCTCAATTAATGTGGTTGTTGTTGAAAACAACTGCGGGCTTCCTATTGTTGTTCTTCTTTCTACTGTTACTGCTTCTTCCGATTCTGCGGTTTGCCTCCTGCTCTTCTGGCATATTCTCATAATGGTGATGATTATGATGATGATGATGATGATGATGATGGAGATGAAGAAGAGTGTGTAATGTGCATGTCCATTTCAGCCATTTATTGTCAAATGTGTAACTTGTTCCTCTTCTTATTCATTATCATCATCAGCATCGTCATCCTTATCTTCCTCAATCTTTTCTCACCAACAGCTTTATCAACAAATTTTGCAATTTGTTATTAGTTTCTTCTTCTCTTTAAGATTTTTTAAGAGTCCGTATATGATTTTATGTTTCTCCAAAACAAAGTCAAGTCATTCATTCATTAAGCTTTCCTTTAAAAGTTGTCTTTTCTATTTCATTCCTTTTTTTCACTGCTATCCTTAGTTTTTTCTATCTTTCGTTTTTTCAAGCCATCATGCATTCTTTTCTTTTATCTTTCTTACTTTGAATCGTACTTTGTGGGACTTGAGTTTCAGTTTTCATCTCAAACACCTTTTTTAACGTTTGTTATTTCCCACATTCTATGGTGGCCTCAATTAATAATAATAATAATATATTTATTTTCTCGCTCATTCATTTATTTACTATTTGTAAATTGACTTAATTCAAATTACGTATACGCCATGTAAATTATTCATACATAAATCTTTTGACTACAAGCAAAACAAAAAAAGATTGAAAGAAATGATGGAATGAAAGATAGAAACAAAAAAGGAAAATGTAACGTGAACAATAAGCTAAATCATGCGCTCCTTTCGACTCGTTTGACATGGAAAATCCATTTGGTAATGTTTCTAATACCAAGACGTTCCCGACTTTGATAACAACACCTATTTAGTATATGAATACTTATGATACTCATACTAAGCTACTCTAGTAAATTTATATTCTTTCTTTAATTCTCTCAACATCTCCCCCTCTCTCAGATTCCCCATCTTAACCTCTGTTTCCCTTTCGTACCAATTCTCTTTTGTTTTCTTGACTTTAATAAAGTTCAAACTGTGTCCTTGTTAAGTGTTAAGTGCATACCTACATACATGTATAATCTCACACATATTCATATAAAGCAGTATACGAAAGTCAAGATAAAATAAGAATGAAGTAAGTTTTTAATTTTTATTTAATTTCCTTCTTCTTTCAACTTATTCGGCATGCATATTACGAAAGACTTGGGACCATCCTGCCTAACCACCTTTTGAGTTTACTTGACTTAACTTGAGCTATGTTATGTTGTACTGAGATGAATTGAGTACAGTTAACTTGGGTTTTAACTTGGTTCAACTGAGCTCAGTGTTATCAATTATTTTACTTTTACTTTTATTTTTTCACAACTTGCCTCTTGTCAGCCTATATGCCATTGGAAAAAATAAACAATGGGTGACTGATGTAAAATGAAATTGGGTGTAGCCTGTGAAATGGAGAAAAGTTGCGCTTAGTTGCTGTGTAAAATGAATGAATATTTTGAGCGGCATGGCAAATCGGAAAAGGGAATCCAACAGATAGCGGATCGGAGGACTGTAGGATCTCAAAAGAAAATAGCTTGAGCGACATAAGCTTATTAAATTCCATAAGGATTTACTGACTTTCTCTAACTCTCTCCCTCGCACACTCTTTCGTTCATACTTTTCATATTTACTTTATATGAGATATAAGTAAGTGTAAGTGTAAGTATCCGAGTACTCGGTGAGTATCAGTGTTCATGCTGTTGCTGTTGCAAGCGACAGCAATGGCACTAGCTACTTATGATTTAAGGATTAAATCAACATAAGCAAATGTCCCAACAAGCAACGAAGGAACCAAGTAACAAACCAACCAACCAACTTAATTCTACGAGCTGTGGTTATAAGATATCTATTGGCACTTTTTGTCAATTCAAATAATTTCTATCACAACATTTAACTGTCTATATTTTCAAACATTTTACATAAATTCACTCAAAAACTTGACTTCTTTGTATTCAAATTTGTAATGGAATTTGTAGTTACAGCTTGAAAGCATAACTATCAGAAGTAGTAGTTTGATGCTTGGCTCTTTTGTAAAAGCATCAATTATGTTATTTTATAACCACACCTCGTAGGAATGTTACTACAGTTGTTACACACATTGGTGTGTATTTAGTTCTGTGTTTCTGAAGTTTTGTTGAGCTTTACAAAATATTTTCGCCATTTACATATACCCACATATACATATATACATATATATATATATATTTAACATACATATACGTATATGTACATGTAGATGTTTGTAGTTTTTTCTACAAAGTTATTGTAGTACTAGTAGTTCATCTTTAATTGTGGACGACAAACTGAACTGAACTAAACTAAACTGAACTTAACTCATCTGGGCCTGGGCCTGGGCCTGGGCTCTGCTCGGCTCAGCTAAGCATATGCGCATCACACATAAGATTTGCTATATTTATGCATATTTAATGTACATACATAAGTATATAAGGACAAACATATGTACATTTGTATATCTACAAATGTGTGTGCATATTTAAACGCTTAAATGTTGACAAAGTCATTGACACACATGCAGATGGTACTGATGTTGATGTTCTTGTTTTTGTTGCTGGTGCAACATCATTCACATCACAATACTGAAATCACTCAGTCACTCACCCATTGACTCATTCTCAGTCACTCACTACTCACTCACTCAGTCACTGCTTAGTGTTTAGTGCTGCTTAAAAAAATGTTTGCATTTCTCTTTTCTTCTTTCTTTGCACTCGGAACTATTAATAAGCATTCCTAACAACAACAACCTCTCGGCTATACATATGTAGTTCTTGTTGTTTCTTATTTTTGTTTTTAACACATACACATACACTTAGACTAACACAAATATTTCAGATAGTATTGTAGTACAATAGTTACTAAGTCAACTTTTACTTTCATTTTTTCGCCTCCATCATCGCCATCATTTAACAAAGTTCCCTTCCCAGCTTCTTACCTTTCTACATACTGTCCTCTTCCGCTTCTTCTTTTCTTCTCCATTCCAAACTTGGTAATCTTGACTACAGTAGCAGATAACACTATTAAAGATATTACTGTGGCAGCAGCCAACTTGGCAACGACAAGTTCAGAATCAATCGGATACAGGGCGTTTCGGAGAAGCAATAAAATGAGTCGCTCTCTGCATAGACGGATCCCTAACCCACAATTAAATAACAAGGTGATTTTATCACCGAAATTCATTGTTAGGAACGCTAGAGATACAGCTAATGATAAAGTGGAGACAATTCTCTCGTGCTTAAATAATACAGGTGAACCTTCCTCAAGCTCGGTGAAAATATTGAAAGCTAAGGCGTTCCATAAACCAAACTGTTCTGGTTCTGGCAGATAGCATATCGGCTATTAATCAAAAGGACTACGAGGCGCAGAGTGTCATAAGAAAGAACAGCTCCACGCAGACTTCAATCTAAGCTGGATGCTATCATATCACGGCAGCAGCAAACTCCACATATACGGAAGATTTGGAACGACTAAGCGATAACGTCAAAGCTGCTCCACGTACAATGAAAAATAAGAAGCTGCTGAAACTCAAACCGGTGATCGAAATACAGTGGCAGCGGTTGAACAAGATCTAGGCGCTGGGGCTTAAGTCTAGGCAAAAACTGTACATATATATATAGATAGATAACTTCCTCCTATGTGCATATACTACAAATGTTTATAAATCATCTATTGTTCAGAAAATTTCTGTTTCAATTTCTCGCAATTAGCCACAACGTTCCATGCGTGAGTATAACCAAAATAAAAACCATATTCAGAACTCAAAAATGGCACTATGGACGCCAAATCATAACTCACAAAATTTTACTCACTGTGGAAATACTAGAAGATCTCATCTACCATTACTGTCGCTAAGATGAATCCTTTTCTCATCCATCAATTAATTTCTATGAAATGTATCCACATTACTCGAACTGTCAGTGCTATCTAGTTATAATGGAAAAACTAAGCCGAACACAATTTTAAAATATTCTTTTGTAACTTTCATTTCTTTACAATTTTTATTAAATTTACGTAAAAATCGGATCAATGAAATCAATACGTCATAAATGTTACAATTCGAGTGTACGGATTTTTGTGACTATTTATCTCCTTAATGGATGGACCGATTTTGAACAATTTTTTTTTTGTTATACTTAAAGGTTTACCTAGATGGGTCTTAGCAATAGTTGAACCCGAAAGATCTATTGTTGAGATCTATGGCTCTATTGTTGTTTTTAAACCAATTTTTTAACATATTCTTATCTAGCGCAAGCTATTCTAAGCTGATTTACAATAACAAATAAATGCTAATGAATAGAATTGCGCACTTATTTTTTCCATTTTGTAAATTTTAATATACTATTTTTTAGTATAAAGTGTTTGGATGACCACGGCAAAACCAATCATAAAACGTTGCTATGCTTTGGTTGTTGTAATTGTTGTATTTTTAATTTCTAAGTGCGCACAAGAGTATTGCGCTCTTCCTTCATTTCGTTTTGCGTATGATATTCAAAGTGATCGGGCCGAGAGAGATAGTGTGTTTTGTTGTTCATGCTTTGCTGCTTCCTGCATTTCGTGTTGAAGTATAACTCATTTTTGTAAGTGTAGGTATGGTTGCATTCGTTGAAGTTCCTCATTATCATTTACATATGCATTTTAACATCTATTGTAGTTCATTTTAGTTGAACTGAGGCAATCCACGGAACCAAGTTCACTCACTCCACTTTCATATTATGTATTTAGCTTTCATCCCCTACATTAAATTTCAAACTCTCTCTCCATGTCACTCTTCGTCCTTTTTCTATCTCTCCCTTTGTACATCTTTGTTGGTCTTATTATTATTATTATTATGATTTTTTGTTTTTGTTTCTTCTTTTGGGTCTCTTCTATTACTTTTGAGTGAGGACGTGTCAACTTGTCTAATTACTTTGCTCACTCGTTTATACGCTCTTAGGAGGCGCGACAACGTTCGTTGTCTGTCACAGTTAATGACACATAGTCACACATGCACATACCATATACATATGTACACATTTATTTAAATACATGCATACCCCATATGTGTGTTCGTCTAATTTCACACCCAAAAAATTTAAATATTTTTTTGTGTGGTTTAATGTTTTTGCTGCTATTGTTGTTGTAAGGACTTTTTATGAAAATGTTTAGCATTTTTTGTTCGCATTTAAATGGGTCTCAGGCCTTAGAACCCCATTAAACCGCTTTTTTCTTTCTATCAGTTTTTCTTCTTTTCGCATGACACACTTGAGTACTTTGTGTATTTTCATATTGGTCTGTCCAGTTCTTCCTTTTTCTTTCCTTCCTCTACTTCTTTTATCTATTAATATAATTTTTTTTTTTTTCAATTTAATTTTTGGTTATTTAATTAAAATCAAAAAAATATAAACAGAAACCGAAACAGAAGCAGGAGAACTGAATACTTTGTAGGCTCAGCACGCCTTGCATTATCATCGTTATCATCATAAAGCCTAACTGTTACCACTGCCCTCTCAGTTCAGAATACCCACACTCGCACTGAACCTTTGGCCTTTTGTCTCCTCCCATCAAGGTTTAATCATGAAATGATATGATAAACGTTTGCGGCCCACCAATGGCGTGTCAATGTGCGCTTGAGTGTTGCTGAGTGTATGTTGATAAACCTTAGAGGGGTGATAAATGAGAGTTGCAAGGGGTAGATATGGTGTAATTATGGAGTAGTTTTGAAAATATTATGTATATAAGCAATTTGAACCAAATTCATGCTGCGTGTGTATGTTGAAAATATCCTTCTGTTTCTGTTTTGTGTTGTTTTGTACAAAATCTATGTGATGGATGGGATAGCAAGCAAGTTAACCTTGAATAGCTTTAAAGTTCATTTTGGTTTTATCTTTCAAACTCTGCTTCGAAGCAACAGAAGAAGAACATAAACTAGATACTAACAAACAAAATACAAGTACAACAAAATAGAAAAGAAAAGAGAAAAAATAAAAGAGACTGTGAATGTTTTCATAGTGCATGCAAGCAAATCTATAGATCGAAGCAGCTTAAACATTTTTGTCAAAAAGTACAATATAAGGATGCCTGCATGATTGAACTTTTCTCTTTGTACTTCTTCATTACTCTTTACTTTCATTTTCTTTTTAAAAAAATGTTCACATAGCAACTGACGAATGGTAGCTTCAACGAAAGTGCAAAATATTTGCCACTTGACGCGTTGATTTGTCAGATCTGTCAAAATCGTTGTCTTCTCTCTCAGTCTCGCAGCATGTTTCTGTGTATTTATGTGTTCTAGTATAAATGCGGTCATTTGTCATTTGTCACACACACACGCTCGCATACAGATACAAGTATTCCAACTCATAGATACTCAGGACATCAAGCAACGTATGTTGCTTCTCTGCAGCTTGACGTTTATATGACGAAGTATTCTAAAAAAAGGCAAGGCAAGGACAAGAAACATGCCTCAACACTCACATACCCTTGCCACTTTTCTTCTTCTTGGGCCGTAAACAGGCTTAAGTGCACATAAGCAAAGACACACGATAATAAAAAATGGTTCTTGTATCCTGTCAAGTATCTTTGTTGCTGTTGCTGCTTACAAGGGTTAAAAAGTTTTTTTTTTTTTGGCTCAACAATAAATGAAAAACAATAGAGGAAGCCAATTTTTTTTTTTTTTTTTTTTTTTTGATCCTGTTAACAATATTTGCCTTGTAATAAACACATTTTCATTAAATAAAGTAATTTGACCATTTAGAATATTTTATCAATCTCACCATATCAAAAGTTACATAAAAAGGTTGTCTGACTCATCATTATCAAGTGGTAATCATATCTGTATAAGCATACAATATACATATATACTCGTACACATGTATAAACTAATAATTCGGTTTATTTGTTATTGAGTAGTGCAGATGTTCCTTGTTGTGCTTAATTGAAACCTTGAATGCAATTTCACTCAGCCTCAGTATAAAATGATACGTTCTTGGTTAACCCCTAAATTGGTTAGTCCGGTGTAGAGAGAATTTGTACAGATTGTACCAAAAAAGTGAAAATTGAAGGACTCAGCAGACAAATGCATCAGTTGTAAAGTAGTCCCTCCGGAATGAGCCCCATTATCTTGGTGGTGGACCATAAGTCTATTAGGATCTTATAACTCGTCCAATAACTCAGTCAATTCACTTTACCAACAATTGGATTTTGAATTGAAATATATTATTATATTATTTTTCTTGAAGTACAATTTTTGTACAATTTTTATTATATAGTTTAATGTCACATTGCCTCCTGCTCTCTTACCATATTAGTCAAATTGAGCATGTCAGCAAGAAACTCAAGGGGATTTTATTATTATCTTTATAATTCAATTAAAGTTTCTGAGAAACTCTTATTGAATCTAACTATTTTTTATAATTTCTATCAATGTTTTTTCACTCTCGCGAATCTTACGGTTGATTTCATGAGGAGGGAAGCACCACCTAGAGCTCTTCTATTCAGGGGGTTTGTTTAACGACATCATATCCGAGTATTTTAGTGAATGATTGCACACAAAAGTGCGTTTCGGACACAAAGAAGACATTAATATGGTTGGTTTTTAATACAGTTCAACAGAAGGCCTTTGTGAGCATAGACCAAAGATGGTGATGAGAAGGCATAATTACAGAAGTTTGCACATTGAAGAACATCTGGTTGAACTGACCCGTGAGTTGCACAAACATTTGCTGCATCAATCTTTCTAGGCGTTTAATAATTGTCTCTTCAATTAGTCTAGCTGCTCCTCTCATTGCCAACGCAATCTCCCAACGCTTTTAAATGGTTAGTCAATTTTTTTTTGATCAATTGAAAATACTCTTCTTCAGTACTTTGTTAAATGTTATAAAATTCTTAAGAAATATTAAAGTTACAAATAGATCAACATCACCATCATCATTATTATAAACATTTTTATAGTCAAAATAATCATAGTTTGCATCATTAGCATAATCATCATCACCATCATCATCATCATCATCATCATAATCACCATCATTATTATTATTATTATCGTGATGGTTGTCATTTTCTAGTCATCATCATCACCACTTTCTGTTCACTGGTTTTTTTTTTTCATTTTTGTTGTTGTTTCTTGTTGGTTTTCAAAGAAAAGGAATTGAAGCGCAAGCGAACATGTAAAAACAACATTTACAATTTCAACAACAACAGCAAGAAAAAATTTAAATACAGGGAAAAAAAATGAATATTCATAAAGCATAAGGTTGGGTCATATGAATTAGTTATAAGGTTATACGACAGCCGGATTGCCATAGTGGGTATTGCCGTCGCAATCTATCTACCTTCTTGGTATTCTCCCTTTTTATTTATAAAGATACACACCCATACACACCCATACACACAATCTCATATATATATATATATATATATATATAGCACAGAGAGATAGACAAACACTCATAAAGCAATATCAGTGACTACGGATATTAGAGTGTATCACTCTATGCTGCTACTCCCACTACAAACCAAGTTGCCTGAGTTGCCCGGCCGGTCCTGATTTACATACATGTATACATGTTTTTAGCTCAACTGGTCTGGTTTGGTTGACTCTGAATTGAATGCCTCTGGCACATGATGACTGCTTTCTATTTGGTTTTTCTAGTTGTTTGCCAACAACATTCACTTTCCATATGCTTGGCCGCTTTCATTTTTCAGTCTAACGTAATTTTATTAAGGCTTTTAACACATACACACACACACACACACACACACACACTCACACATGTATACGTATACAGTAAATTGCACATTGAAATTATCAAAGTAAAATTATTAAAAAGAAAAAACTAATAAGAACATGAAAGAATGTTACGCTTCGGTATAACCGAAAAGCGTAACACTCTTCACATATCCCGTAGAAAACGTTTCTACCTAAACCCGACTGAGTGAACATCCAAAAATATTGCATCATTGATTATCCTTATGTATAGGCTAAACTCAGTATGTATACTTCATTGTAACATTGAAACCTATGTATTTGTATGGGAGCTATGCGATCCAGTAATCCTAGGATACTAATTTTGTATGGATGATGCATATAAGTCATACACTTAGTATCCAAATTTCAGTTCGATAACATGAAACACAAAAAATTTATTCTAACAAAAACATGAATTTGAATTTGGGTTTGTATGGGAAGTACCCATCCTAGTGATCCGAATCGGCTGATGCGTGCTCTCTAGCTCAAAAACTGAGACCCAAGTTTGCATACATACGGATATGGCTAAATCAACTCATCTCGTTGAGTTGGTCAAGAATAAATATACTTTATGGGGTCTCCTATGTCGCTTTCTGTGAGTTACAAACTTTATGACAAACGTGAAGAGTATCAAAATGTGCATTATAGCCGGCTAAATTAGATTATAAATTACCCTATACTGATTACATTTGGAGGACATATAATAGATGTATATTGCCACATATTATAGAATTCAAAGTTTTTTTAAACAGAAAAGAAAGTAAAACAAATTAATGATGAGTGACAAGCATAAGGAATTAGACTTGGAAGAAATCATTTCACTCGCAATGCTGATCACTTTCAGTATAGTAAAATAGTCCACAACCAAACATGTTCAGGTTAACTACAATTGATCGAACTTTTTCTAATGTTTATTGATTGGGATATCAACAATTGAATTTGGTTTATAACGTTGTAGTCGTTCACTCCGATATTATGTTACAAATAACATGACGAATTTACAATACTCTCGATCTTAACATGTATCCATCTATCCATCTAAACACTACGAATGAAATGCATGATATAAGTAGTGCTCGAATAACAAAAAATCACATGTGAAGAGAATCAAATGAAATTCTGTTATCTCCTGGTATACATAAGTAAATACATACTTCTATGTGGGGGGATGCTCCTATACATGTGTGGGTGCCAGTACACATATCCTTATATGTGTGTGTATTTCATTGTAGGTTACATACTAGTAGCATCGCTTGTTGTTAGTTAGTTACATTTTTTCTCACTCATTGACTGACCACTAGTTTTTTCTTTTCTTTTTACTTTAAATTCTGCCCATTTATCTATATATTCTGACAGTGTGTCTTTTGCTGTGGCACGTTAACTTGGCCCTACCTTCCAAACCAATAAGGCTACATGATACCCATTACCCATTACCCATCTCCATTCTCCATTCTCCATAACACTCATATTCTTAGTCCATATGGAGGGATGGGATAGAATGGAGTCTTTAATAACAACGTCCATTACATTAATCGTTTCATGTGGGTTCATGTGGGTGTGGTTACGTATGTCTCATTTAGTCACTCTTTTGTGTTTTTTTGTGCTTTGCATGTTTCTGTCATGAATACAAAATAAGATTTTTATATTGTATTTTCCATATTCTTATTTATTTGGTCATTCTTTACAAGAAAAAACAAAAATATATACTATATACGTATATGGAAACCAAGGAAAAATTGAATGTGATCATGAAGAGATATCCTAAATACTTTCCTTTTGAGTTTAGTGCTCCTCCTTATACTCCACTATACTCTAAGTTTCCATTATCTTCTGTTATGCTTAAGATAATTTTATTGTTTCATTTTGTTTCTTCTCCTTTTTGTAAATCTTTTTCTCCTTCCTTCCCCACCATTTACTATTTTATTTCATAACGATTGACATCATTTTCTAATTAATTTTTGCTTCTAATATTTAATATTTCCCTTTTTTTTTTGTTTGTCATTTTGTCACATTTCCTATATTTCTTATCACTTTTCTTCTGGTTAGATCATATTGTTAACCTTTTTGTATTATAATTTATTTTTTATAATCATTTATTATCACATAGTCACATCTTTTTATTTTCCTTTCTGCCTTTCAATCTACTTGTCTCTTGTCTTTCTTCTGTCCTTCTTTTTGGCATTTTTTTCTGTCTTCTCCCTTTTAGTTCCTTTTGCATTTCCTAATGATGGGAAACCCTCTTTTTGACATGCTTCTTTTTTCTTATCTACCTTATCTTGTTCCACTTTATTTATTTTTGTTGATCGGTGTTTTTTTACCGAATTTATCGCTCATTCAAATTAATTTGAGCACTTATATTTTCACATTTACACAATATGAGTATTTTGGTTTCATTTTCAATTCTAATTCTTATTTTCTTTACCATTTCTACTATTCTTCCCCTTATCTTATTATTCATATTATGCTTGTGATTTGCTATTGTAAATTACTTAAAAAAGGAAATTCAACTGAAACTCAAGAAATTTTAAATTTATGCTGCCCCTAAAAGTATGCAATGTAACTATGATGAAATTTTGAATTGCTCAGTTCAAATAAATCCCTTAAGTGAAATGCATGATTGATTTATACTATAATTGTTTTGTTTTGTCTCTTTTACCATTACGAGTATCCGAGTATCAATTCCATTTACAAATTCCGTTTTACATTTTCTTACCTTTTGGCATCTACAATAATTTCCCCTACTTACATATACACATACATTACATATGTATTTTAATGTATTCTTATGTACTTTGAATTATGATGATAATGATGATGAAGATGATTTCATGGTTTCCTCCAATGTCTTTTCTTATTGATTTATATAAATACAAATTTAATTGCTTTTATGACCCTCTGAGCCATTTCAATCAATATTATAGACATTTAGGAGAGATATTCATATATATGTACAGAGAAATACATACATACCATACAATATATTGTATATAGAGATAGAGGCAGAGACAGAGACAGAGACAGAGAAACAGATAAACTCAATATTGTTTTTGTTCTTATTAAGTATTATGGCTGCTTTATCTATAGTCATTAGTTTTGAATGCCAATTGGGATTAGAAAAATATTCTGTATACACACAGAACAATTTATTGTTGACAAATCAAATGAATAAATGAATGAGAGTCAAAGTGGAAGTAAACATCATTCAATATACGTGTATCTATGATGATATATGATATACAATAGATACAAATGTTTATCTTTTTTATACTTCATTCATTCGAATATGTGTATTTATATTTATTTATACTTTGATCTATTTATTGCTTTGTAACTATGTACATATATATAACTTTTTTGATGTGAAACATGTTATGTTTAGGTAAAATGAAATTTTAGAATGGTGTTATCGCTTATTTTGCGCTCCCTTGCGTTCTCAGATTAAGCAAGATGAGTTGCGGTAAATACTCGGATTTGGTATTTTTGTAACACTTTGTAATTACTACAAATAATTGGCAATGAAACAAAACACATTTTGAAAAATTAATTCATTATTTTGGGTCGTTTTATATTTATATTTATCAGAGGCTGGTGATTAACACATTCGGATAACAAGAAATTAAAAATATGGTAGCGAACGCACGATATAAGCTTGGTACTAATTTTGTAGTCAATGATTAAATGACAATTGCATGTGTGAGCTCAAAACGATAAAGGGCTGCTGTTTTGAAAAATTGTGTTACAAAAATCTGTTACGACTGGCGAGGAAGTTGAGGAGAGACAAGAATGAAATAGTCGAAACAGATTAAGGTGTCTGTGTGAAATTTTAGTATAAAATAAATAATAAATTAATAATTAAATAAAACAAATTATCCGATGCCGATGTAAAATTTTGGTTTACCGAAAACAAAGATGTTTCACATGAAATGCTCGTGAGTGTTATGCAAACTCGGGTTTTTTTTTTTTGTTTTTTTTTGGTTTTTTTTTGTTTTCTTTTGGTTTCTACTAAACAAAAACAGGCTTCAAAAGCTTCTCGTCACTTGGACTCTGTCATATGTATTGTACATATATACTTTATTAGCCTATTCACATAGTGATACACAAAACATACTGACGGAAATCAATAAATTGAAATAATTCATATGTGTTTGAATACTCTGTCTGTCATCTCTATGTTATTGTTTTTCTCCTGTCTACCTTGTCATAGACATCAAGTCTACAATAATATGGCTACGCTTTTACTGTTTTCACTTCCTCTTCATTACTATTCTCACTACATAACATATTCATTCTGAACATTCAGTTCAGTTGAGTTGAGTTGTTTTTGTCTTTTTGATTTTTAATATTGGCAAAAATGCAGTAAAAATTATTTTCAATTAATCTCAAATAATTGTCATTAATATTCTTATTCTAAAATTCAATTAAATTTGTATATTTCGAAAGACAAACTGGCAGGCAGGCAGATAAAAAGATAGCTAGACATACATACAGAAAGTTCGAAACACAAATAGTTACATACACAAATAGTTACATACATGCTTAAAGATAAATTTTAATTATTTTGAAGTATTTGAAAGAAATTAAAACAACCAAAATATTTCTTACACATATATATTTCTAATTAAAAATTATTCTAAAGGACGATCAGTATCAATGGGATAAAGCGGCATTGTCAGAACAAATATATATATATATATATATATATACATATATATATATATGTATGTATAAGAAAAGAGACTCAATAACTGTGTAGTTTGGTAAAAGATTGTTGTCCACTAGTATTCGCCATTCAGATATTATCAAGATTATTGTAGTAATATATAGTTAGAACAAATAATAGTAAGAACAGAACATACTATCAAATCGTATACTTTTTCTATGTTTGTTTGTTTGTTTGTACGCGCATCACGAAAAATTCACTCATTGCATTCAAAATAGAACCACTGAAAAAATAAGAAGCTTTATTATGAGTCACATTAAGGGTATATTTCACAAAAATCGACTCACAGAATCAAAAGATATTAAGTTTTTATTATACCAAAGATTATGAAACACAATATAAGATATAACGCTATTCGTTCTTTTCTTTCTGTTTATAATATTCATTGAGAGTTGTTCATGCTTTCTTGCTTCATAAATTTTGTGTTGTTCTTGTTACTGTTGATTTTTTTTTTTTCTCTCATTGTAGTATTTGCACCAAGAGCCATGAGAGCCGGGTAACACTAGGTAAAATAACTCCATAATAACTTTGTTTACACTCAAACGCAGTACTAATGTGATGGAAATCCCGAGTAATTGCTGTGATGGGCAGTGCTGAGCTCAAAATCCAAATTGAATAATCGATATACCAGAATCCCTAATATTCACCTCCTCCATCGATGTTTAGACCAAGCTTAACAATATATTTGTTAAAAATCTGTTCCTTCAGATTGAGATCTGGCGTGCAATAAATTGCCACCAATATTATTTCACGGTTTCCAGTTTACGCCAGTATATTGTAACATCTCTGTACGAATTGAACCAATTGGATGATGCTTGATGCGGAACTGTATAACTATTGCAGCTCCTCTCCATCATCATCAGAATGATTATCAGAAAATATTTCGGGAGTTTCAGCAAAAAAATAATCTCAGTTTATGTTAGCTATAAATGACTGCATCACATCGGTACTCCAAATAGGGAAATTATTAAATGTAGTCCTCTTTTCCATCATGATGAAGAACATTTCTTACATTTAGCATTTCATTTCCAATATGCTATCGAATGGGATAACATAGACGTCATGTCGATCAACATGATTCTCATAATGTGGAGAATCAACATGCATTTCCTGATGAAGTTGTTCTTTGAACTGCTGTCTTAGTGTTCCTTTTATGCAATGCCTTCGTGCAAAGTTTTCTTTTTCGACTTGTTTTTGTTGCATGGGAACACTAAGGTGCTTATGTTGTTGAGAGTTAATTGAAAACTTATGCAAAGTTCAAGTTTTACAGGCAATCTCTGTATAAAAATTGTTCTACAGACCTTGTTATTTGCAGTAAGAGGTTCCTGATGTAATTGCCCTTAGCAAGTCCGTTGCGCGATGAAAAGTAAAATGTCATAATAATAATAATAATAATAATAATAATAATAATAATAATAATAATAATAATAATAATAAATGCCAATAATTATATTGAACTCCTTCAAAAAGAATTTTTGGTAATGTATTGTTTTTTCTTCGAAACAAATAAATTGTAATGAATGAACAAATGCATGAGTGACGTTAATGACCTTTCATTACTCGTACTAGACATAAACTTAATTCCTACTTAAGCCCAATCATAAAATGCGATAATTTAAGTGATGTTGATAATAAGAAATCGTCTGATCGAATAAATAGAGAAAGCAAAAAGAAAGTGAAAGACCCTTTGACATTATCTATTGTCATCAATTCAGCATCAACATCACTAACAAAAATTATATTCTACTATGCATATATGTATGTACATATTGAATTACAAAAATTGCGCCATGTATCAAATATTCATCAGATCAGATTTAAAAGTATGGCTTAAGCAAAATATCAGCAAGATATTCATCATTTTATGATAATAAAAGCAAAATGTTCCCAGGCAACTAATTGAGTTTAATTAAGTTTCCATTGCATACGCTAAGGCGCAAATCTTTACTTCACCAAAATGTATGTACATATTTTAATGGAAATTTTAAATCAACATCTCCCACACGTTTTAATAGAGCAAATTAACTAAGTAACTAAAGGCAGTCAGATTCAGACAGGAATGCAGGCAAGCAAAGTAAAAGAAAATTCAAAACAAACAGTATTAAGATTGAGACACCGAAAAGGGTATCAAAGCAATAAAAAAGTAAAACATTTAAAAACTAATTAATTCTGCATTTTCTTCTCTGAACTCAGTTGGTAATATAAATATACTAAAAGCGTTGTCACGAAGATATCGGGGTGAGGTCGGATTCTCTACTTCTATAATTGTATAAAGGTTGTGGGTGTGTGTGTGTGTGTGTGTGTATGTGTGTGTCTGTTATAAAAGTAAAGTATCTTGCACCATGCCGAACATTCTTACTTAAAGAGTATCGCTTGATGTTGAATGAAATTAATTAATGGATCTAAGCTGTGCCTTTCTACTTTTATTCCATCATTGGTTTCATCCATCATTTGTTCATTTGATCCTGCATTTATTTGTTTGCTCGTTCATTCGCTTTACAATTCAATTTACGATTATCATAGACCAGTCAAAATAGACTAAAAAAAAGTTGAACCTTGCATAAATTGGAATAAATGAACTATCAAAAGTCATCATCTATCCGTCCATGTGTTTATATATATTTTCATCGCACTATGATATGACCGAGAAGTACAAGCAGAACTACGAAAATATAATTGGATGTGGAAAATTATGAGAAAATCTTCAGAGGGTCGAGATCCCATTTGATTCTCACAATTTATAGATGATTACAAATTAATTATTATTGTAGGAAAGTGCCGACCTTGGATAGTTATTGGCTTGCATGGCTGAGACTGATACGAATGAATATGTAACTCATCTATCGACTTTTGCTCCATTTTATCGTTTTGTTGGCTCTCAATTAATTCGTTCATTTGACATTGTGTTTTCACTTTCCTTGATAAAAAAAAAAAAAAACGTTCATTGCTCTGCTCTGCTCTTTTGTTAATTCTTTTAGTATGAAAATGAGTGTCCGTTTTTCCCATGATTTTAGCTTTTTCCTGATTTTCCTGATTTTCCTTTTTTCATTATATATTTTTTACAATTTTAACTTTTACACATTTCCGGCTGAAATGCTACTATCTGCTATGATCCTGATACTGTTCATCCTGACTGAGTTCAAAACCAAACTTTGTAAGGCGCACATGGAAGACACTCTGACTATGACTCTGACCGAGACTGAGGATATCAAATACATTGCATTGATGGTCATGCGTCGGAAACGAGATGGGGAGTATGAAATTAAATATGTCGTGTCTGGAAATTGATAGCCACGTGTAAGAAAAAAGAATAAAAGAATTGACTTGAGAGGAAATGGAGATAAAATCATTGACAACACAGACAACAAGGAGCAAAAGGTTTCAACTTCACATACTACTCCAGTCTACTTGCCTCTATTCGTATGTCTTCTACTACTTTAAGTCTCTTGTTCCGTAATCCTTGACGCACACATGATTTTCCTTGCTTTAACTTTAAGATTGCTTCATGCGTGTAAATGTTGGTTAAATGTTTCTTTTGTTAGTGTTGGCACTGCTGCTGTTGTTGTCCTCCATTCCGATTTTGTTTCTCATCATTACTCGTATATATGTTATTATATTAGAGAAGGATATCTATAAATTAGAAACTTAAATCTATATTGTATACACAAATTTCTCCACACTATACTTGTGTCGTAATGACTAGAAGACTTGACTCCCTTTTGCAAAGACCAAACTTAGAATCAAACTTTGTTTAGGTTTCTATTGTTCGTTTTCAAGATTTCCGGTCTTAAGGAAAAAACACAAAAAATAGCAAAAAGAATAGTAAAAGTCAAAGTTAAAGAAAAAGAAAAAGAAAAAGAAAAGCGTCACTGTTGGAAATTTAATCAAAAGCATGGCTTATGCTTTTTTCTCCTTCCTCAATTTAACCATTTCCCTATTCATGTTCACGTTCACATTGATGTCTCCTTCATGTTCATGTCCTCCTTGGCTTCATATCTCATGTATACATGCAACTTTCGTGTTCTCATTGGCTTTTCTCTTTTTCTTTTAGTTAAACTCATTCATTACAGTTTTTCCTTTACCATTTTCATCTTCATCTTTTATGTTGTTTTATCAAAACCCAATGGAACCCAATCAAGCCCAAAAGAAGCATTCAAAATGACAGTCAGCCTCACAAAGTCAGCGCAGAATATGACAATGGAAGAAGAAGTAGAACATTATAGAGGACAGTGAAAATAGTGTCAAATTTCTTTCTTTCTTCTCTTCACTTGTTTTATTCTTTCATCCCTTTTTTTTATTTTTTGTTATTAGCACAAAAATTAGAATAAAAGCCCTGGCAGTTACTTAGTGCTCTTATAATTTTCGGCTTATACTATTATGATATTATATATACAAGAAAAAATATCTGTTTATATAATTTTTTTTTTGTTCTTCATATGATCCAGTATATTTAGAGATGTATCAAAAGATATATATGTTATATAATAATTCTCCGACAATATCTTTTTGTTATCCTTTTCTCCTCTTTGCAAAATCTACATTTTTGAAGTAAATAAAAAATATTACAAAATTTTTAGTTTTAAATTGAAATTTAAGAAGACAATGGATGGAATATAATAACAAAATGCAATACATATTATCACTATCATTATCTTCGTTAATATTATCATTAATATCATTGTTATCATCATAGAGCAAACTAATTCCATAAATGATGACATTAGCTTAGTGCCCTAATCCTTATAATGACACAAATTGAATTAACAGATGCTTCGGCTATCACCACATATACATACTTTACTTACACAAATGTATGTGTTTCCCTTTTTCACACACACACAGATGCACACAGAAGGAATGAGGATTGTTTGGAGATGGGAATGGGGTCTATGGATATCATCATCACCAAGTGAAACACAAAGTCATTAATGCGAGAGATACCAGCTGGGTTAACTTTGACGTGCAGACAGTCATGTACTGACAGACAGACGCAGGATAATGAGTCCCGAGTACAAAACAAAAATGACTATAAAAAAAAATGTTGGTACAATGAATTTGTGGTAACACATGCCCATCTACCAACATATGTACATATCTACCTTTGAGATATACTAGAAATAGTGTCTAAAGGATACAATACAATACAATAGAATACATATGAAAGAAGACTAAAAGTTTTGAAATATCACAAAGGATACTTAAAATATTGATAATGATGATATTATGAAAATTAGAGAAGTATCCGAAAAAAAATTTAGAGCATGAATTCAACAATATGTTGAGAATTTTGTCCCCTTTTTCTTTTAACGTTCTTTACCGCTTTGTCCAAAACATACCCCCCCTCTAAGACTCGTAGCTCCTGACCAACATCAGCTTCACTGCTTTCAATGAACTTGGCTGAAGATTCCGCAGAAGCAAATTTTTGTCTTCTTCTTCCAATTCTTTGCCTCTCAGAAAGAATCTGACTTGCAATCAAACTATCAATGGGATCAAATCAAAATCATATCAAATGTAAAGAAGAAAAATGTTGTCCATTGACAAGTCCCTTTGGACCACAATTAAGAACCACTGATCTATCAAATACCTCTCAGTAAATAAATAGGTATATACATACAATATATTGAAGTAATGAGCCATAAGGACATTATGTTTGATATAAAACGATATAAAATGTTGCAAATCTCTTACATATCCACGAATAGTGAAACGGTTACATCATACACAAACACACTCAAACATGCACAGCTGTGACTAAAATTTATATAAAGATGATTCGTAGAGGAAATTAAAGTAGAAAAAAGAAAAGAAAAGAAAGGAATAGAAAAATAGTAAAGAGTAGCGTAGAATAGAGGAAAGTACTGCTCAAGAAGTTTATGAAGCACTGGTTTAGTAATGCAGGAGAAGCAGCAGGAGTAAAAACTGAGTGAGTGAGTGCGAAGACGAAATGTGTAACATAGTAAGTAATTTTCAAAAACCTTTCACATTTTTATATTGCAGTTACTTCTCAACTTAACTTGAGTCTTATTTAACTCAACTTAATCCAACTTAGCACAAGGCTCAACATAACTTGGCATGTTTTACTCGTAGGCACCCAAATGTGATATTGAATCTAAGGAATCTATTTCTCTCTCTCTCTATCTATCTCTCTTCCTTTGAATGGGAAGTGCGAAAAGAAGAAAAAGGTTATTTAGTAGAATCTTCGAAAGTGAAGTGCAAAAGTAATTTAAGTGCTTTTTGGCAAATTTCATTTTGTGGTAACACATGCCAAACCTAACACAAACACAGAGATACACGCACTCACAGATACACATTGTAAATATAGGGGTGTATTTAAATCACAATATCAAAAGCAAAAGATTCCCAGATTGAAGACTGTAACCAATTTGAAGAGATTTTTTTAGGAAGGCATTTAAGATTTATGAAGATTCTTGTAGAGAACTCCTACTGAACACTTCAAATATTGGTTGGTTAATGATTTGGTTACACATGATTACACAAAATTCATGCTGCTGCTGATGAGATCAGCTTTGGAATGACAATAGTACGTTAAGAACAAAAATATGAAAAACAATGAAGAAAATGAAAGGAGAAAAATTTCACAAAAATAAATTGCATGAAATAGAGAAATAAGAAGAAAGGAAGGTAAAACTGCATGTGCAATGAGAAGAACTGCAAGAACAATGAGCATTTACTTGCAACATGGAAAAAATATGGTCGGTCACATGAATGAGGGAGTAACAGAAATATTGTTGGCAAAATATCAAAAAACAAAAAAACAAAAAACCAGAGTGAAGAAAAGAAAAAATGGATGAACGTACAAATGAATGTACGAGAGGAAGCAAGCAACGATGTTAAGTTGTCGAACGCAGCTTGTTATCCTTGTGTTGCATATCACACATATAATTGTTGTTCTTTCCCTAACACTCCTCAATCTATGCCAGTCTCCTCCTCGACCTCCACTCACTCTCTTTCACTCTCGCCTCCTCTCCGCTTTGTGACTTTTGTGACGCACAGTACACGTATTTAGCACAACTGTGACTGCCGCTGTTCCTTCCTTTTCCTTTTCTCACTTTCACTTCCGTTTAAGTTTGTTATTCTGTGTTCAGTTCAGTTCTGTTCTGTTTTGTTCTATCGTTTCGTTTTATTTTAAGCTTTTCTTTTACCATTTTTCTTTTTTCTTTCCTTTTTCTCTTTCCTCATACTTTTTTTCTGCATTTTTTTTTTTTTTTTTTTTGTATATTTTCACTTCCTGCGCAATGTTTTTCAGTCTGTCTGTTTGGCGCACATAAAAATGACTTTGCTTGCGTTTTAGCAATTTAACAAGTACAACAACAGAAACAGCAAAACCAACACCAACAATAACAAAGACTCAGGCTAACGTTTTGTAGTTGTCGGTAAGACTTAATATTTTGTGTGGAGTTCTCGCATTGCCCACTCGCGCGCTGTTAAGTGAGCAGAAAATAGGATGAAATCTTTGGAAAATTTTCGCGTGTCAAAGACATCAACATCAGCAGATTTGTCTGCTTGCTTTGTGATTTGATTTTCTTATCCTTCCAAGGATATTTCAATGTAAATGAAGAAAAAAGAAATATGCAATGAATTTCATTTGAATGGCTTAAGAATGAATGATTCAAAATGCTTAATTACAATTATCCAGTTGTGGTTCCGATTGTTCCAATGTTGCTTAAACTGTCAACAAACTTTGGTCGAAATAAAACTAAAATATACTGATTTTCAAAAAAAAGAAAAATAAAAAGTTTGAAATAAATTTTATGCGAGTATTATACCCTTGAATAATCAAACAACACTAATTGTCATTTTAAGATGATCACTGCCGATTCCTATTTGAAATTCAGCTTGATATCTCAAAAACTGAGAGACTAGTTTCCTTATGATAAAAACAAACAACGGACATAACTTCAAAAATTAATGTTCCTATAACCATGATTAATGAAATGGTTTCTCCAATATGTTACAAGCATCAAATAAATGTCATAAGATATTTAAGTGAAAGAAAACTTTGCAATTTTCAAATGTAAACAAAGAAATTTATCTAGTGAATCGCTCATTGGAAAAGTTTAACTTGAAACCGCAAATTTTTCTGGTCCAACATCACATCAATATGTAACATTGTTCTTTCACACTGCAGTGTAGGGTATTTTAGTAAAGGAACACAGCGAAAATTTTGAAAAGTGTAACATTAAAAGTATTAAATCTTCTTTGAGTTCATTTTGCTAATTGAATATGTTTTACTACTTAACCCCTAGATGCTTCTGCAATCTAATATGGCATTTTAGAAGCACTATGATGAGAAGTGAGATACAATCATGGAAATTTAAAACGATGCTAGCCAATTAGTTAGAGTTAAGCACATGGGAAAGACAGAAAAAAATATTTTATACTGTACATAATGAAAATACGCGTAAATCGGATTAAATAAAAAAAATAAAAATAAAAAATATTTGAAAGAAAATATGGCAAATCATTGTGCAAAATTGACACATGCCACGCCACGCCATACACGCATTTGCTTTGACATGAGGTGAACACGAAACGTATTTAGTGTAGTATGTTGTAGTACGTCCTTCATGGAAACAAGGACTAGAAAAGATATATGAAAAAAGAGAAGAAATATAATAAGTATGGTTGTCGTCGTCGGACGTCGGTCATCATAAGTGAGAATATGTGTGGAATGTGTGAAGAAAAAAGAAACTATATGGATAAAAATAGATATGCAAAGAAAAAAAAGGAGAAAAAAAAATCCAACGTCAAAGGATATTAGAAAAGTTATCATGCTCAGATAGAAATTAACAAGAGAAAAAAAAAACAGAAATAAGGTTATCTCCGACTATGCCGAAACTATAATACTCTTCACGCACCCCGTGATTGAGCACACAGAAATATTACTATGACAATTTGACTTTTGTTAAGTCACTATATATAGTGAGTTTCAAAATTGTGATCGCTTTATTTGTATATAGAAGCTATGCAATCCAGTATAGTGCCCAAATTATAGTTCGATAGCTTAAACAACAAAAAACGCTTGTCTAATAAGAACATGAATTTGAATTCGGTTTTGTATGAGATTCCGACAAATGTGCAACTTTATGGGGTCTCCAATGCCTATTTCTGTGAGTTACAAACTTCAAGACAAACCTATTCACCTATTCCTATTCAATGCGTGAAGAGTATACAAACTACAAACAGCTTCAGCAAAAAGCAAAAAAAAAAAAAAAAATAAAGGCTGACCAAGAAGGTCAAAGAAGAACGAAGCACATATGTGTATAGTATATAAAGTATATATATTATTATATTATATATGTATAGAAATATAAAAAATAAGAAAAATAGAATTAGTAGATTAAAAGGAAGACTAAAGCAAATAAAGACAGAACCCATACACATTTTAACATAAAAAAAGGATGTATAGCTCATGAAGGATGGAAGAAGAGAGAACATGAAGGGTAGGTGAAGTAAAAACCACTGAACTGGACATGATCAACAACATACACACACAAAAAAAAAAAAAAAGAAAGGATAACACAAACATATGTTATTTCGAAAAAGTCATTATTCGGAACAAATAAAACATTCTCCAACAGCCTGTGACAATTCTTGAAACTGAAATAAATTTTCTTAAATAAGCGTGAAATGGAGGCGACATAAAGATGGAAAGAAAATATAGAAGGACAACAAAGGAAGCCACAACATTGCACATTATTACGAGCTATATTATTGCAATATCTTTCCACATATAATCCCATTCTTCATTCCATTATGCAACATTCAAATAGTTTGTCCTTATCTGTAATTGTAGTATTCTTAAAGAAATAAATACGAGACGAGATTGGAGAATGTATAGAGGGTGTGTGGAGAAAGAAATGTGGAAAAAGTTGCATTGCATTACAGTACAGTAATTAAAGTGTTCTAACCAAGCGCACACATAATAAATTATATACATATATATATATATATATATATATATATATACATCTATACATATACGCAGAGTTCCTTCCACTCACAATTTCTTTCTTTCTATTTTATATCCTTAAAATCATCCAACCTCCACCCTTTCTATCCCTTCAGTGTTCTGCTCTTTGATTGTGACTATGTTTTCTATGAACAATTTAGCAAAGTGTCGCGCTCGCGTCTACGTAATTATTTTTAAGTGTTTTCTCTTCATTTCGTCGCCGCCCCACGATTTGATCATGGTCTTACCGAGGGAGGCATGCAGGCAGGGAGGTCACGTACACTTCTATGAACTTATACTGCGGCCACTTGAGCCATCGAATGAAATACTACTAAATGCTAAGTGTTGTTTGAATAATTTTTTTTTTTTTCCTATTTATTTTGGCATTTCGACGCTTGTCTTGCCTTCTATATATAAAGCAATGAACCTTATAAGTTCTTACAGTGAGTAAATATTTATACTAAGGAAACAATACAAAAGTATAACAAAGCTCTTTAAAGGAGAACTCCGCAAAGCAACAAAACAATCCAGGTTATTTTTTTAAGTTTCTTTCCTTATTTTTCGAGATGCTATAATAATATACTGATTGTTGTGATGATGGTTTTCTTTTTTGCGTTGACATTCTGGCCCTGAGGGAATAAAAACTTTGGCTTCCATGAAGAGGTAAGGATGGAATGCAGCAACAGCTCTCTATTCCTATTAGTCTTTGAATTTGTATAATATGAAATTCATCTGTTATAATTAGCAGGAGTGCTGCACAGTTTCTTGAGTTCTGAAATTCTGATTTCAATCAAAAAATCATTATATGGAGATTATGCACTAAAATTATGTCATAATATCGTTACTGCAAATTAA
>JBANCV010000027.1:76361-138903 GCA_037040105.1 Amiota albilabris
GTTAACTATTGCAATTAAATACAATTTTATAAACAACAATAAATTACTAAATAATCATCAATTTTCAACTTTTTCCCCTGCTCACAGAAGAGGGCACAGAATGTATCCGTATTCAATATTTCCTTCCCGTTTTAAAGAATGTCACTTGGAAATCTTTAAAGAAATTTATAATTTATTAATGTCCTTTTATAAAACAAAAAAAAAAATAAATCATTATATGGAGATTATGCACTAAAATTATGTCATAATATCGTTACTGCAAATTAAGTTAACTATTGCAATTAAATACAATTTTATAAACAACAATAAATTACTAAATAATCATCAATTTTCAACTTTTTCCCTTGCTCACAGAAGAGGTCATAGATTATATCCAGATACAATATTTCCTTCCCGTTTTAAAGAATGTCACTTGGAAATTTTCAAAGAAATACATAATTTACCAGTCCTTTCATAAAACAAAAAAAAAAATCATTAAACAATAATGAACGATACCTTCTACCCTGACTGAATATTAAGATTGGTCACGACTTAAGATGACACAGAATTTTCCATAAACAACAAAAACAATAGTAACGCAAGACGATTGCAGAATATTATATAAAATAATCATAAAATTTAAAAAAAAAAATTCTAACAAACTTGAAATGATAAGAAGTGCAAAACCATCGAAATGAAAGATGAATTAGCAAGGGGGAACTAAGGGTTGGCATCCTAATGTTAATTCCACTGTTTTCTAAAATTATAATTTCAGTTGAGCAGGAAATAATTGTAAAATGCTAAAATTGTAAATTATCGCATCGTTTTGGATTCATACTTAACTAACAATGGCAGAACAGAAATTAAAAAAGAAAATTAGAACCGACAAATTATCATAAACATCATAATGTTAAATCAAATGTGTGAAATAGAACGAAATACAAATAAAACAAATGAACATAACTTTCAGTCTTTCAGATGAAGAAGTTATAAATTTCTATAAATCTATACATCTACTATAACCAAAAATATCATAAATGATGTGACTTGATAACTTCATTATATTAACAAAATAAAAACGAAAAAATTGGTAAAATTCCCTACACAAAACTTGCCTTAATATCCAACTTGGTATCTGTGAGAACGAGATTTAAAAATTACTTTATTGTTTGATAATAACAAACTGACTTGGAAAAACAAATACCCAAATTCAATAACTTATTTCACTTCAGAACGCAAAAAATTAATACAATTTGAAATGATAAAATACCAGTAAGAAATTTTTTCGGTTTCAATAGACTGAGCTCTCCTGGTTTTTCGGTATGGGGTTTTCGATATTATTTATTTAATTATTTATTGCCATCTGAGGATGATGTTCAGCCTCATAATGTTGTGTAGCATAGTACTTTTTCTTATGTATAAATAAATTAATTTGTTAAGTGAATTTTTTTGGGGCCCAATATTATTTTTCGTTAATTTCTTTTTTCCTTTGTGATCATTACTTTTACTTGAACTTTACGTTTTTCTACAAGCAAACTATTTTGGCCTGTTGTCTTTCCCCATTTTGCAATTGTGATGCTAACAACACGTTTGGATATTCGATCGATTTCGTCATCATTTTTTTAATTTTGTTCTAGTTTGAATTGATATTCTTATTAATATTAGTGATTTTGATATTTGTCGATTCGATGTTATAATTGTTGTGCTCAGTGATTGCTTCCTCTCTTTTTTGTGGTCCTATATTTATTTTATGATTTTATTTTTTTTTTTTCCATAATTTGATGTTAAAATATGCATTTTCAATAGTTATAACTTAGTGTTGCTTTCTTTTTTGGTTTTCAAACATATTTATTGTGAAAATTTTGACAAAACTTTTACGAACTATAATTGACGTATCCTTTCTCAATTTTCGACGTTAATATTATATTTTTTTGCTAACATTTAGTTTATTTATTATTCGTTGTACTGAAACTATTTCTAATCAAATTTAATTGAAAAAAATAACATTTTTAGTTGTAAAAAGAAATCAAATTAATCACCATATCAAATGGGATCGACATTTGTCGAAATTATATCTGATATCTTCCAGTCAGTGGAGATTAAACAGTCACTACATTATATATGCAAGCGAACGATTTCTGTTGAAAATTTTTAGTTGTAAGAAGAAATCAAATTTATCACCATAACAAATGGGATCGACATTTGTCGAAATTATATCTGATATCTTCCAGTCAGTGGAGATTAAACAATCACTACATCATAAATGCAAGCGAACGATTTCTGTTGAAAATGTTTAGTTGTAAGAAGAAATCAAATTAATCACCATAACAAATGGGATCGACATTTGTCGAAATTATATCTGATATCTTCCAGTCAGTAGCGATTAAGCAATCACTACATCATAAATGCAAGGGAACGATTTCTGTTGAAAATTTTTAGTTGTAAGAAGAAATCAAATTAATCACCATAACAAATGGGATCGACATTTGTCGAAATTATATCTGATATATTTCAGTCAGTATCGATGAAACAATCACTGCATCAAAAATACGAGTGAATGATTTCTGTTGAACTTGGCTCACTGCTGAATATACTAATTTGAGTCCAGCAGGCTTATGGCAAAATCAGACTTTGGCTGAATCTACTGAAGTCGTTTGATAAAATCGGATAAATGAAGATTCTTGGTGAATTGAAGTATTCAAAGCAGCATGAACTTACCCATGCAGGAACTTGGAATCTCTGAAGTATATTAAAGTTGGAATACTTTGCAAAGCGCCACATCTGCAAATCAATTTTAAGTAGGTTTCATCAGAAACTTGTTGTGCCGAGAAAGTTTAGACCAATACTCTTCAATATTCTGCTACTCTTAATAGTAAATTGCATCAGTAACTCGGGATGAACATGAAGCAATCTTATTGCAGTTTGAGTTTACTATTTACATGTATCTCTTTTAATCCTTTTGTATAACAAATGTATAAACATTGTTGTTGTAGTTGTTATTGTACTGATGCTGTGAAGTTAATAAACAAAGTTGCTGTTGAAAGCTAAAAGCTTCTGTCCTTCAATATTGCAAAAGAAAGAGTTGCTACAGCCGCATCATACACGCAGCAGCAACATGTAACGCAATTAAAAAATGCGCCGCAATGACAAGGCAACAACTACTAAGACAAGTAACTTGCTAAGCTCAAAAATACACACACAAACACTAAGCCATAAATGTGAGTATCTATGTATGTGATGTTGCTTCCGCTGTTGTGTTGTGGCAACTTAATAGAACTTGACTTGCTTGTGAATGTTTGAAGTGGCCGATGGCGTTTATTACACAGACTAGATTCGTTGCTAGTGATGCTCTGATGTTGATGATAATGAAGGTGATGATGATGTTAAGACAGTTGTTGTTTTTATTTTGTTAAATCCTTTGATTCTCTCTATCTCTCTCTCTCTCTCTCTCTGTCTCTCTATCTGGTGATGCAAAGCGCTTAAGTTTCATTTGCCTTTGGCGTATTTACTGCGCCACTTCTTACTGCATTAAACTGCTGCTTTGGAAAACCACTCAAGAGGATCAAAATGAATGAAAACTTTGCCGGTGACTCAAAGCTATAAATAAGGAGATGAGGGAAAGCATTTGTTTTGAAAAAACCTAAAAATTGTGAAAGAAATAGAAAATTGAAGAAAATAAAGTTGCTGCGCATCCAATTTGTTTCGCCTTAATGCATTTTCAATGTTCTTTGTGTATATTTATTTTAGTTTATTTTGTTTCAACAAATATAAAATCCATATAGGTGATGGACACATACACGTATGTTATTTATATTAAGACCCTGAAAGTCTTTTTGAACCTTTTCCGCTTAGGTGCCTTATTCAACTGCAACTTAAATAATTTTTTTGAACTCTCTTCCTCTTTCCATTGAAAATATAATATTATTGTGTAAAAAGCGAAAAACCTCTAACACACATAGATAACATCTATATACAAGCATTAGGATCTATTATGACATCAAGAAGAGCTACGAACAAACTCATTCCTCTCTAAACCTCACTGAGAGCCATCACCTTCGACAATTTCAGTTATAGTCCACTGTGATCCATTCCAGTAAATCCTGATCTCATTTGTCCACTAGCTGAACAATTTGGTGTTGTACCAATTTTTTTTTTCTTGCAATATGGGAAACACTACCTCTCGCTCCCTCTCTTTGTTGTAGACTATTTTTGTATATGTATGCACAATAGAACATAAGTTTTTCGATTACCGCAAAGGCAACCTTCAAACAGGAACGATTTTAAGGTTTTGGACATTTAAACTCCATGCTTCTTGCACTTTTAATGCTAATTTCTCTACCATAACCTGCAATTCCATTCCGTTTTATATCGAATAACAATTTACTAATAATATAAAATTGCTACATAGAACAACTAGACCGATCTTATCTTGATCATATCAAATATATTGTTATTGCATAAAAATTTATGTATTTTCCATCATATACGAGTGTTTATGTACGAGTATCTAAGTCAAGTTCATCAGTGCATAAGGTTTAATGTATCATCCATCGAGTAGGTATATACAATAATATTTTCCAGCAATTTTTCAATAATTTTCCTATGAGTCGCTCCTTCCTCCTTCATTCATTAAAATAATGAAAGTAATCTGAGAAAATGAAGAAAAATATAATGAAAGAATAACAAAATGGCAAATGGATGGCACTGAAGAGAACCGAAGAGAAAAGTATGTTGCCACTTAAGTGATACACCCTAAAGCCATCACCATCACCATCACCATCACAATACATGATGCATTACTGCATTACTCTGTATGTACGGTATGTGTGTGTGCCTCAATACTCATGAATGGTTTTCTGTGTCGCAGCAACAAGCATTTCGTTGTTATTGTATCAATTTTAACGCTTCAACTTTTGCTGCATTTTGATGCATGTTCTGTGACATGACAACAGTTCAGTTCAATTCAGCTCAGCTCAGCTCAGCTCAGCTCAGATCACCTCAGTTCAGTTGAATCCTGTTCAGCTCATCTCATTTCATTGTAGTGCAGTTCAGATACTCGTATATTTGTTCTTGTTATGTTTACTCTACTGTTTCATCTGTCATATGGATGTCCTTCGGTCTGGCTGTCTTTACTTAATTATAATATTAATTAAATTGAATTGCCTTAAGTGCTCCATTCTTAGAGCGTAGGCAAGTGGTGAATGAAGAGAACCCAAATGTCATTTATCCTCAGACATCAATAAAGGTCACAGATATGCAGAGATAGAGAGAGAGAGAGAGGTAGTGGAAGTGGAAGTGGATGTGAGAGGAAGATTGATAAAACATGTGTGAGTTTGAGTATGGACACATACTTATCATCAACATCATCCATAGTCGTCAACATTATTACAATCTTCATTCTATTCTGCCTAGGCCATTGAAACAATCAACAGCAGCAGCAAGAGTAAATAGGCAACCAACCGTCCTTGCTCCATTGAGTGGACAAGTAACTTTCCCTTCACACACGCACATATACACATAAACACACAAATTCATCAGAATGTCTGTCTGCTGATATATTACAGTTAATTTGAAACATATACCAACACAAACAAACAGATAAACAAACGCAAACACAAGTACATTACTTCCTCCTCCATTTGTTCACTTTAACTTCTTCCTGTCCTGCTTTGTTTTGTTTTGTTTTATTCTGTTTGGTTTACTTTGCTTTGCTTTCACTATTCTCTGACATTCGTGTTGGCAAATAAAGAAATATTCAATATCTTTCGATCGTGTCTTTTATCGTATTTCGAGTTTCAATTTATTTCAATGCTCGAAAATCAAGAGCCACAAATACACATAAGTTCTCGTACATTTAAACATGAGTGTGGTGAATGTGTATGCACAAAATAAATAATCATCAGAGAACATGCAATCCAATGCAACAGAAGACCATACGCACGGCATCAATGTACATAGGAAACCTTTTAATTGTCACAAATTACTGCATACCTATATACTATAATATATATGTATGTATGTAGATATATATGTAGTAAAAGATTGGGGATGACTGTTGCAGAATGAATGGAATCGGTGAAAGTGATGAAAGTGATGAATTAGGGAAAAACAAGTTATTAATGGTGCTATCTGTTTTTCATATCCTTGTTATTATTGTTGAATAAAATTGCTCAACACCTGAACTAAGATAATTGGACATTTCAATGAGTTTACAAAAAGGTTTTGCTTGCTGTTAGTTTGCTGTTTGTTTTGGGATACCAGTATACTATGTATCAAATGAACTTTCTCAATTTTCATTCTCACGATTTTTCACTGATTCTAAATTAAACTAAATGACATTAATTGGCTAAAAATGTTGCAAGGACAAAACTAAACTGAAGCAAACTAAACTAAACTAAACTCAACGAAACTACTAAATTAAACTATTGTAACAAGCGAAAGCGAAATGAACCAAAACACTGGGAAAAAGGACATCGAAATGAAAATGTAATAGAACAAAACACGATAATTAGTGTTATTTTTCTCACTATTTTCGCGTCCTCTCTGTTCCTATATTATAGTTGTTGCTGATGTTATCAATGTTAGTTTGCTGCAACAGAAATAACAACAACAAAAAAAGCAACAGTCAAAAGTTTTTGCACCTTACAGCACCCGCATACAATGGCATGGATGGCATGGATGGCATGGATGTCATAGATGGCTTTGCACTCCTCTATCTGGGTCGGCTACTTTAAACCGCAAAATGCCACCACATATCAACTGTCACCTGTGTAAAGGAATTTTCTTTGTAACTCAATTCTACCCATTCCAAATCTCTCTCTTCCCATTCTCTTTCCATGAATCCTTTTATTCCTTTTACATACTCGTCGTACATAAGCTTAGCCTTAATGACGACCACAAATGGGTTTGTTACTTGTTGCAACGCAAAAGGTGTTAAGGAATAGAGGGGAATAGAGTCCGCAAGGAACGAAACTAGAGAAGGGTATCATGTTTTCTCACTCACTCGATCTACTCCGTTGTGTTATCCCAGTTATTTGACATTTTGTTGTGTTGTGTTGTTCTTCTTGTTGTCACAGCCGCTAAATTAAATAGTGGAATTCAAAAGTGTGTGTGAAAAAGGATATCTGTGTTTGGCTATATGTGCACACATGTGTGTGGATAGGTTTATATTAATGACAACCAAAGTTGGCAGCATATTAAAGTGTTCTATTGTCTTTTTGGTTTTTTGTTTTTCTGCCATAGCATGGACTTATCATAATACTAAGCTTAATCAATAAAGCGCGCTTATTCTTGCTGAATGGGTTAATAGGTGCTTGAATGAATGGAGGAGTGAAAGGAAGAAAAACCAATTTAAAAAAAAAAATTGGGGATAATAATGAATAAAAAATCAAAATAAATCTGATTTTAATTGTACCGCTTACCAAAAAGAGAAGACTCTCAAGATATTCACGAAAGCGCATCAACCAACAGCAATCAGCAACTACTAATAACTGCGTTAATCAGCTGTTCTCGTATACATAACTGCCAGTTGAATCTAAACAAACAATTGAAAATACCGGAAAGGAGAAAAAAAAAAAGTGCTATAAATATTGTAATTTATTTTTCGTATTTCTATTTCCTGTAAATCGATTGGTATTCGTGATATGAAGGGCTGCAACAGGCACTAAAATATTAAAAGAATTTCATTTATGAATTTAATTATTGATAAGTTAATCATATGAGATAAGTTTGTCTCTTCGTTGGGCTGATTTTTGGATCATGGGTATTTTAGACCTAAACGTTGATTACAGAGGCGAGGCCCAGTACGATTCTGTGATTTGAAAAATCGAAATATCATGCTGGTTCGGGTTTTTGGTGCAGCTTCGATAATTTCTAGGAAATATTTCCAAAATATTATCTAAGTAAATATATCTCAGTTTGAGTTCAGCTCCATGTCGGAATATATTTCCCATTTTTCGTTATCATCATTGTAATGAGACTAAAATTGATTTCCGAATCACTTTTATCTAAACTTTTCATGCATATCTTCCAGGTGATATATTTTGTTTGTAATCATTACATCGTTATTTATTATTTGTTGTGATCAGTTCTACTAGTGCGGTATTTATTGTCATGTAAATGCTAAAGAAATACCAAATTTATCTATGGGTAGCCTCAATCTTCATGGGACAAATTGCATTCGGTTAAGCTATCCCGTTTTGATATTGTAATCGAGGAGCAAATCAGAGAATATATTGTAGCTGTGATCATTTTTTTCTTTTTCCTATTTTGTATGTACACAGTTTTTTTTTAGGGTCTCGTACCGAACATAACTCTGCATCCGTTCGTTCATCTGTCTGTCAGCGGGATATATCTCATGAACCATGAATGGTAGACAGTTAAAATTACATCATTCATTTGGCTAATAGAAATTGTAAAAATTTCATCAAATACAATTTAATAGAATAAAAAAGAAAACTTGAAAAAATAAACATAATCCCCATATTTAGGAAGAAAAAGTTAAGAAGACATTAAATGGCGACAGGAAATGCAAAAATATGCTTGCGTGAAAGTTTTTGCCTTTACATTCCCATTCTATTGTAACCTTTTTTTTTTTTACTGTTGTAGGTTCTCTCTCGTTTTTTGATAAATTTATGGGGTTATGAAATCAACATAAACTAAGCCATATTGTCCAACAAAAACAAAAAAAACAAAAAAAAAAACACTGGCAACAATAACCACAACAAAATGAAGTTAAGAGAGAAAAAAAAACCAACGAAAAAGAATTATTATTGTTTTCACAAAAACTTTTCCGAATGAAATTTAATGAAATATTGCGAGTATTAACACAAACTCCCTCTAGGAGGTTGAGAGTTGGAAGTTGAAAGCTGAGTGTTGGGAGTTGGTTAAGCCAGCTCGCGTGTAAAAAAGTCGACAGCTTAGAATGTATTAACAACTATATATGTATGTATGTATGTATATGGAAGGAAAGAGAAGTAAAGAAAAATACCAGATGGGTGAGGGAGAAAGACAGAAAAATAGAAAGAGAGAGGGAGAGAGTGAGAACAAAATTCTAAGTCAATTAAATTGATGGGTGAATGGATGTTAAAAGAAGCTAAGCAAACAGAGCCGAATGTAGTGGAGCAGCTTAGCAGAGCAACCCAGATACGAGCACGGAATAAGCAGAAAAGACTGAAGAAAGCAAGGAAGGAAGAATAAAAGTAAGGAAGGAAGAAAGGTAGGCAGGAAGGAAGGTAGGAAGGTTGATAGGAAGGTAGGTAGAAAGGAAGGTAGGAAGGAAGCGCAAAATAAAAAAAAAAGCGAACGAACAATTTTCTCATCATTTGCGCATTAAACCAAAAATCTAATTAGTTTTGACCTAAATTTTTGTAACCATTAAGGAAATGAATTGCAATTTCATAATGAATTTTTAATGCCGAGCACGGAGAACTGAGAAAATGCAGCGAAACACGAAGCAAAGCAAAAGCATAGTAAAGTGAAGTAAAATTAGCGAATGAAGAAAGTTAAGCAAGTCTTAAATGCAAAATGCAATTCAATCAAGATATCATTTAATATCGCAAATAACAATAATACCAATAACAGGAAAAAACACCAGCACCCAACAACTTAAAATATGAATAAGGAATTTAAAAGTAAAGACTGTCAACCTTTCCCCTCTTTGGAAACATGTCCAAATTTCTTCAAATATCAAAGAGCAAAGAAATTACAAACAAATAATTTTTCAATAATTTCTATAAGCTGTGAAAACATGCGGACAGACGGATATTGCTAAACGGATTATCCTCATTTAATGATCATGTTCATATATACACGTTCAATACTTTGTGGTCCAATGTCTGTTACAAACATCAAGTCAAAGTGATAAAAAATGTTTACATAAATACTGAAGATACGTGTATACAAAAAGAATGAACTCAAGTTAATTGTCAGAAAAGAGAACACAAACAGCAACTCAAATTAATAAGCTATTTTGTTTGATGTTTTTGATTTTAAAAAGAATTTTTCCAGGGAAAAAAAAGAACAAAATACAATAAATGAATAAATGAAATCATGAAATTAATTTATTTACTTCCAAAGTAACGCGTCAGACATAAATATAAATCATTGATTATTGGGCTAGTTAAGATAAGGTTAGACTGGCGGCTCGATATGAGGTCAAATACATATTTTGGTTGAATTGTGGGAACTGTAGCATTTAATGTCCGATTTATTTCCCCTTTCTAAGCTGGAGTTTTATTTATTTTTTTCATTAAGTTAGCCAAATCCAATCGAATAATATTGTTCAATGCATTGGATTCGCACACACTAGCATATTTTTTTTTGAAGGATTAAAGTCCAAAAGTAGAAGGAACAATGGTTACGGATGATATGACTTGGAGAAGAAAACTTAATAAGATGATGAATGACAGGAAGAGAATAATAAAAGCTGAGCTATGCTAAATGAAATTACGCAAGTTCTAAAAATGTCTGCTCTCTCAAACATTTTCATTTTCAATGAATTTTGGTTTGAACAGAATAAAGTTTTTGTGTGAAATGCGTATTGAAAATAGTAGTTCGAAGAAGATTCTCGAGATTCTCGAGATTATTTTGATTATTTTGTTCAGTCTTTATATTTCATTGTCTTTGGTTGAGGTTAGTTGGTTGGGTAATAATATTGCAGTACAACAAACACAGAAATACTTGACCAATGTTGTGATTGATTGCAGCATGTTCAAAAATGTCCCTCGGGATCAGATGGTTTTTGGTCACGAAATGGTATTGCAATGAAATGCAATGAATTGCATGAATAACGAGAAACGTTGAGTGGCAGTAAGAAGCTTATTGTTTCTTTTCTGTGTTGATGTTCCAAATGAGCGCAGGATTCCCTCTAATATTCTTCTGTTTTTGCAGAAAATTGCTTCGCATAAATTCATATAAACTTCAAATTTTCTTCCCACATTCTTCACTCAAGAATCGTTGTTCATTGCAATTTTGGCTTGACATTTATCCAATTGAGCAATTTCAGGATCCTTTACTCAGATATAATACATCACAGAAGCAAAAACAGATACGGAGGCAAACAAGAAGGCACAAACATTTTGCTATTAAATCAAGCGAAAAATTCAGTCACTGAGCTATAAAGGCATAAATATCACCATGTGAGACCGAACATGAAGGCTGGAATGAATATATGATTGATTGAATGAACGAGTAAGTGGATAAGGAGTTGATTGGCAGTATTTTTTGTTTTGTTCTGTTACATTTCGTTTGTTAAGGTCAGTTTATCTCCATATGAAAAATATGACAAAAGTGGACCAAAGTCTATCCACATTTCAAATTTCAACCGCCAGCTAAACAAATACCCCTAAATGATGAAAGGACTCTCAGTCAACAGAGAAGCAACAAATGCAAAATAAGAACAAAATCAATGGAAATCCATCAACACAATAAAAGCAATAGCAACAACAGACACATGATGAGGATGACGATAAGGATGAGGAACAACAAACATAAGTTTGATGAAGATGATGATGGAGGCTATGATGACGACATGCATGACGGCAATGAAAGCCGACATGCATGACATCATTCATTTGCAAGTCACCACATATATGTCTACATATATATCTACTTCAGAACTCTACAATACACAGTAGTAACGAAAAGAGTAGGAGATAGTAGAACATTTTATAATGGCCCCCTTCTTTTGGGTCAGCACCATATGACTGACATTCGACAGATTCATATGAGGCGACAAACTAAGATGTTCATACATACATACATATATGTACATATGTATAATACAATAACAATAACGACCAACGAGAAACGACAATGATAGTAAGGAGCTATGGTGTTTTAAGCCCAGCAGGCATTCACTTCAGGTTTTCCATTGCACTCTCCCATACTTTTCTACAATTTCTCCTCCACTTCTTCTCTACTGCTCTGCCTATGTATCGCTTTACATTTCTCTGTGTATTTCTGCTGTCATGCTGCCGCCGGTGGTTGCTTTATTACATTCCTTCTTTGGGCATTGTTCAGTTTTGTTGTGCTGTGTTGTTTTGTTGTTTCCTATGCCCCGGCATCATCAACATTCTTCGCCTTACATTTATCATCATTTCTCTTTTCTCACCCGTCATCGACGGCCTCATCATCATCATCGTCATCTACAACGATGATCAACGATATCAACATGATTCTCATCAACATCAACAACTGCCTTTCATGTATTTTATTTGTCGTGCTGCCCGCTGTCTTTGCTAATGGTTTCGCTATGTAAATGTCGTTTAATACACTGAGAAAAACAAATAACATTATTCCCTATCTTCTATATACCTATCTATAAATATATATTTATTAGGAATTTATCTGTGATATCTGATATCCCATTATAAAAAACTTAAATTCACAGATCTTATGGATCCAGAGCACATGCGTTACTAATAAATGCACTCACGTTTTTTGAAAGCAACACAAGGTTTGTCGGATCACACTAGATCAGCTAGTCTATGATGTCTATGCAATAGAGTCCAAGGCATGTGCGTATCTTATTTCGACTAGAAATTAGTGTTAATTAGCAAATCTTTTACATTTGGAATCGGTTTTAAGAAGAATGCAATAAGACCACTTACATATAATTAAGAAGAAACTTGCATTTTAAACCGATTTACGTTAAATCGCATTAGATTCTTCATTCTATTGATGAAAATGTAAATGTAAATTTTAATTTTGGTGATTTAAAGACACACCGAGGTGAAAATGATTCTTCGATGATCAAGATGTAACGAAAATAATGATTCAGAAAGGAATACCGTACTTCAATGGAGCTGGAGCAATACATACATTTTCACTTTTTTTATTATTTCCAGTGTAACTTGCAACTCTTTTGAATCCTGATTTTTTTTCCATTTTTTTCTCGTTTTTTTTTTCACACTTTAACACGAGCTTAACACGGCCCCGTGCAGAGTAAACTCACTTCGATGGTGATGTTGATGATGATGATGCATTTCAATGATGATAATATAGTGAGGATGCTGATGATGGTGAAGATGATGACTTTAATGATTTCTTTTTGTGTATTTGTATATGTTTGCATAAAAGCGACGCTGTTGCGCCTGCTGTGACAATAAGCAATGAAAGTAAAGCTCGCTCTAAAATCAAGGATATAATGGAAAGAAAAGCATTGCTTAGTAAAGAATTAAAGTTGAAGAAGAGAAGAGAAGTGAAGAAGGATACTTTGTCGGTTGCTGGGTTGATTTAGGGGGTTTAAAAATATTGTCCTGTCTTCTAATTTGGTTCCATGTTTTCATTTTAAAAGGATCCCACAACACACAATCTTCCGCCTTTTGTCAACCGCTGTCAACGTTTACCCTGACGGCAATAAAACTTTCTACATACACATACACACAAGTACTTACACATATATATCATATATATATGTATACGTATATATAGTATATCTATGCATAGAATAAATCTGAAGAGCAAGAGAATGAAACGCACTGAATGCCTGGTTATACGATGTAGTTGTTGATGATGATGCTGACTGCCGATGAGAACCATTGTCAACGCTTAGGAGGGCTAGCAGGCAGTCATTGACAATGACGTCGACGACGATAGCAATGGAAATGAAGCTAGATGTGGATGTAGTGATGGCAACAACGACGACGTCATCAACATCAACATTAACAGAGTCATTTAGTTAGCCCAAAAGCCAACAATAACAACAACGAAAACAAGAACAGTTAGAAAAAAACATGAGCCTTCTAAGCTCTTATTTGAACTGTCGTTTATTTTCACTCTTTGTCTTGTCGTTGTTGTTGTTGTTGTTGGCTGCTTTGGCCACAACAATTCCAAGTTGGAATTTCATTTTCATATTACGCCATTTTGATTTTACATCCATTTCCATGTTCATCTTCTTCCACCACCAAATATTCACTTACAAATATAACAAATACAACACAACTTTTCCACTCCAAACTCCCACTACCATTAGATATACAAATATGTATTGTATATATGTACGTATCTACATCTCTGTGTATTTGTACGTGTGTATTTGTTAATGGGAAGAGTCATTGAATGTTTTTGGTAGACGTTAGTTTTGACTGTTGTCCTTCAAATAGTATGTGTCCCTCTGTGAGTGTGAGTGTGAGAGTGAGTGTATCCGTGTTGAATCAACTCTTGATTTTGCTTTTCATTACATTTTCAACGGCATTTTATTCAATTTAAATCCATGGACAACATTTTTTCCCATCAATTTTTTAAATTTTTCGACTCTGCGACGACGACAATTTTCAATAAACAAGATAACATTATGATCTCTGAATTTGTTATTGTTAATTCTATCTTAAATTTGAACTGATGATGAATATAATCATGTTGGTGATGCTGATTTTTTGCTAAGAATTAAATCAAAATTTTTGATTTTGAATCAATTTTCCATGAAACTAAAAATAAAATATAATTGAAACAGTAATGGATACCTAAAATATTCTTTACTAAAATATATAGAAAAACAATATTTTGTATTTTTGAAAAATTTAATTTAATTTAAATTTATATAAAAATCTCCTTAGTTGCAGAACAAAAATTGAAAATATTTTCCAATTTTCAGACTTATAGTTCAATTAAGAATTTTATCAATATAAAAGCAATAATCATAAACTATTTCCTAATCATAGTATCTTAGCCAAGCTAAGTATGCATGTATATTCTTACGATTGCTACCAGATACTTGGCAACAGCAATGCGATGCTTAGTTTATACGTTAGCATGAAAAGGTGAAATCAAGAACCAATAACAAACTAAAATCAATATATACCATGAGGAAATCTGTAATTAATTGAGCCATTTACATAACCACAGTAAAGGCCTTTTAAATTGAGAACAAAATAAATGGTTGAAATAACGGATGAAATGAAGGCACAACTCAAATCAATTTTACTTTGGGTTTTTGGTAATTTATACATGACTTTCTCTCTCTATCTCTCTCTCTCTCTCTCTCTCTCTCTCTCTCTCTCTCCTTCTCTGTTCCCAAGTACAGTAAAGTATGTGTCTAGAATAATACTTGAGCTTCTTAAGCTTGAACTGTGTCTGCTGATATTGTTGTTGTTGTTTTTATTGATATAACCACATATACATTAAGTATACGCACAGTATACGCAATTTGGATCATAATCATAAAAAGCAGTCAAGGCGGCCATTCACCGGCTGAAATACCTTATACCCATTTATGTACGTATCAATCTTACTTACCTCACTGACTTTCAATTGAACCGCATCACAACACACAATATACAGGTCTATACAGGGTGCTTAACTAAATATCAAATTCAAGCGCTCCTTGTTGAAATCATCGAAAATTTCTCAAAATTAGTGGATTTTTATCAAATACAAAGCTGCAGAAATTTATTTGTAATAAATAATTCTAATGACTGTTTGTAAAATTGTTTCAATGTTTTATATGCTTTCTTTCTTTCTTATATACAAAGAAAATCCTCACTGGAGTATTCCAGTTATGAGTACAGCGAGCGATGTTGTTCCGATTATTATTTTTAATATTATTTAAACTACCACAAGCTAAGCTTAAGTCATCATGAACATTCATCCTGTGTTTATGTGTATATTTTGCACATACTCTTATTTTATTACAAATTACTTGGTGAAGTTTAATCGTAAATTAATTTTTATATTCTTTTCCATCACTTCCGAAAACATTCTACTCCTTTCTACAGTGGTTATATACAATATTATTATACATGTACGTGTATAAATATAAATATTTGTATTTGTATTATTATTGCAAACACACAAACATGTATGTATGTATGCACGTACATTCATTAGCCTTAGAAGTTCTTGCTTTGCTACTAGGTAACTCAATCAATGAATACTAATGGGTTGATTTCAGATGTGCTAAGTTGACTAAAACTGTCTACAACTATGTGGAGTTGAGCTCAAATAAATGACGATCTTATCTATTTATCTATTTAAACAATTTATTATAAAACGTATACTGAACGTAGTTTGTATACGAGTATAGCAGCTAGCATAACATTAATTGTATTTGAGTTCCCTTTTTGTATGGTTTTCTATTATATTATGTTAATTGAGTTAAAGAATGGGAGGGGAGCGGTAAAAGTGATGAGCAAAGTGCAATTGATTTAAAATGCTGCTAAAAATTCGAATGGTGGCGACGCCATTTTCATTTTTGTTTTACCATTTCTCTGCAATGCGTCAGTACACACACACGCACTCACAAACAAACATATTTTTAATTCATTCATTCATGTATTTATTTAATCATTCAAATATCATTTCGTTACATTTCGTTACATTTCGCAAAATACAAAACAAATTTTATGCGGTGGCGCCTCCGAGCTATGAAAATTTATATCAATAAACGTAAAATTTTACTGAAATAGAGTAAAACAGATAACGGAAGTGCGAGCGAGTGTGAGAGAGATGAACAATTTGATGATAATTTTTATTGTTTTTGTCGTTATTCTTGTTACACCACCTGTCAGTAGCATTTACCTTTCCCCCCCTCACCATTCTCTCTTAGCCATCTTATTTTTCTTCTTACCATTTAGAATTGCTATTATCCTTATTGCTGTTGTGTTGTTCCTGATGGCTCTTTAAAGGCATTTTGCCACAAATACTCTTCAGGGTATTCATTGCTTCGCTTCGCATCGCGAGTAATTGAAGAGAAGCGAAGAAAACAAGCAGCAGCAACATCAGCGAATGTTAAGAGAAGAGAAAAACGTGAATGAGGTGGCTACGATAGAAACTTCAGCTAAATATTGTAATTTGAGTTGTCAGCAAATGTTTTAATAATCGTTTTTACCACACACACACACACACACACACACACACACAAATGCACATGCTTATTTATGCCAAGCCAAACCGTCTTAATAAGATATGTATAAAGATACATTTTAACATTTCATTATTATACCATTTTTCCTTTATCTTTTTACTTTCATTTGAATTCGAGCCATGAGAGACTCTTGAAGATTGAATATATGTAGATTGCACAATAAAATACTTAGGAAACAGCAGAACAGAACAGAAAAAAAAAAATGAAAAGCTGGAAAAGTTTGTAAAAATACCTGTACTGTTGTTACTGCTGCTGACTTCTAAGTATCTTATTGTTGAGTATTTGAATTAATTATACTAAAAGTACGATGTAGGACGAATGAACAATGGAAAGATAGAAATGGAACAATAAATACTATTCAGATAGAATATCGTTTTGCACATGATTCCAACAGCAATAGTAACAGCAACAGCAACAATGAACAAAATACATTATTTAAATATAAAGACAGCAAATAATAAGCACAAGAGAAAAACAAAACAAAACAACACAACACAACAAAAAAGACAATCATTATCAACAGAAAAATTCAAATAAGGAAAAATTACAATTGAAGAAAATGAATATGTTAACAACTAATAAAATCTATATCTATAGAATTTATTAAGAAAAACATGTACTTATCGTTGAATGCCTCATCCATAGTTTGGTACCAGTTACTTGATATTTTTATAATGGTAACACTCCATCTCAAATTTTAAATTGTCTCCAAATAACGCACTATGTACTATGCTACATGTATGCAATGTGCTTGATAATCGTCACTTTACTTTAGTTTCTCTTTCATTTTTGGTCTAAACTTTCTTTCACAGCAGTATATTCTTGTGAAATATAATCTAATCCTAATCTCTACGTATTGATAGCTCTCCAACTCAATTCTTTCATCAATGGCTATGATGACCATTGAGTACATAGTACGTACATCATATTTAAAGTAAAAGTCGCCTAAGAGTAGGCAACTTTATTTTAATAGAACAACGAAAGATTTTTAATTTACAAAATTTTCATAATTAATCGCTCTAAGGTACAAAGTGCCAATCAACTAATTGATGATTGCAAATTGATAACATTAATTATTTTGCATACAAAAATAAAGAAATAATTAGAAGAATTGGATAATGATGATGATTACAACTTGACAAAGTCAGTTTGAGATTTTTATCAACGTTGACAACGTTGGTTTGGTTTTCCCCTTTTGGACCTTTCTAAAAGCTTGTAACACAAACAACAGCAACAACAACAACAGCAATACCAGTAACCAACAACCAGAAAAGTGACAAATGCCCCATTGTGGCGTATACTTGATAATTAAAAAGCATCCATCGTTTATTACAAATGAAACGAACTGGAAACGAAAATACAAAAGGTTAAACAAAACACCAAAAGTCTGTGTTCTATATTTGGAGTAGCAAAGCTAAGGTTTATTTCACTTATTCACTAAGCTTGGTAAAAGTTTATGTTTTAAGTTTTATCTTGATTGAATCAATTATTTGGTATGTGCAACCAAGCAACAATTCAACAACTCAATATAGTAAAACTTAATACGAAGAATGGTCAGTTACGGTGACAATTTGATACTGTTAACCAAAGTACAAACAGCGCACGGTCAGCACACCGATCTAATAATGAAGATGGTGCGGTTTTGATTAGCCGAATTGCTAAATTTCATATATATGTACATATATTATCTATTTAATCATGTGTAACCCAAACTAAAAAAGTTCAATTTACATCTCATAAAATTTCATAAAGATATTTAAAGATGATATAATGGTTTATTGTAGTATGAGTATAAAGAAATAGTCAAATGCGTGACGGATCTACTTTTATATTAGAACTCTCCTCACATTTTCATATTCCATTCATTACTCCTCTTTCTATATTGTGTCGTTTTTCAACACTAAACTATAGATAACAATAGAGAAGCCATAAATATTTTCCATTTTATATTTGATGTTTATATAAGCAAAAAAAAAAAAAAAAAAAAAATCAAATGGAAATAAACCGAAACGATGTATAGTTAAGTATTAAAATAATAACAGTGTTGGCAAACACCATCTTTCCATAACAATTTATTTTGATTAAAAAAAAAATTGAAGTATTTTAAACCTAAAAAATATTGTATTTTCTCACCTAAGAAGACCATAGACCCCTTAGCAGTTTCTGTGCTTATAGTCTGAAGAAAATAAAAGTCTTTAAGCCTGAGACGATCATTGGTTGTATGAGTACTTGCACCTTATCAAAGTTGTTGGCTTACAGTAATAACTGAAGGACAAAAGAGAACGCGAACAGAGTGAAGAACATAGAAAGGAAAAAGGAAATGTATGAAAATGAAGAAATAAAATAAAACATAAATTTCTATTTTCGATTAAATCCAAAATAAATTACATCTTCCTACACAAAATCAAGGAACAAGCGAATGAACCAAGGAACTAAGAAACGAATGAGCGAACGGGACCAAAAATATGAACCGAAGAAGCAATAAAGAAGAAATTTTATTGTCGTAGGAAGAAAGGACTCTAGGCCATGATGACATTACCAACAACAGCGGCAGCTCCACTATCCGTGGCTATAGCATGCTCTCAAGTATAAAAGAAAGACCCCTTTGAGCTCAATGACTTGACTGTATGTATATTATTATGCATAGCATTCATGTCCTTTTGTCATAAGAGATAAGAGAAAATGGAGAAGGCGGAGAAGGCGGAGGACCTTTGTGTTAAAGGCGGATGTGATTGTGGTTGATGTTGAGACTGTATGAGACTCAACCTGAACTTCAAGATGAGGATGAGGTTTCTTTGGGTGGATGGTTGCAGGGATCACTTTGGAATGAAATACTCTAATAAAGAATAATCACAATGGGTGAGAGGGAAATGGGAGAGACAGAGAGAGAGAGAATCTAAAGTGATACAGTAAATGTGAATTGTATAGATTTGTATATATAAATATGTATTAAAAATAAAACAAACCGAAAATGAAAGAAAAGAAAGCAAATTGAAATGAAATAAAACGCATCGAGCGGAAAAAGTTGACGAACTGAAATGAAGCTGAACTTGATTACAACAATAATAATAACAATAATAATAATAATACGGATGAAGATCGAGATGATGGTGGAGAGGACAACCACCAACACCTTAAGAAAAAAATACAAAAAATACAAAAGAACAATTGCGCACCATCATCATCATAATCATCATCAATAGAAAATGTAAGAAACATAAGTATATAAGTAGAGAGTATAAGTAAGTAAAGGAACAGTGGGTAATACCAAGGCAAAATATAATATAACATATAATCCAAACAAAAAAATAAATAAATAAGGAAACCAGAATAAACTACTGCTCAAAGCAAGTGAATCTATACATTAAATTGACGAAACTATTGTACCACACAGAAAGTGGAGACTGAATGCCATAAGGTGATGATGACGGTAGAATTAAAAGGAGGCTATGGCATAAATATGAAGAAATACAACCACAAGAAGTAAGCAGAATGTAAGGACTGGAAAGATAGAACAGGAAATAAGAATGGTTGCACTCGGTCGTTCGTTCATTATGCACAAAAGAGCGAACGGAAGTGAAAGCAATAGCAACATAGCACAATGAAGAAAAAATTATTATGAAAATAAATCTTGCGTGTAACTGAAATCAACAACAACATACACATTTAGAAGATGTAGAGGAAGAAAAAGAGGAATAAGGAGAAGAATGATGTTGCTGAAAAAGGTTTCAATCTGCAACGAGTATGTATGTATGTATGGTGGCCTACCACATGCACACATAATTATATCAATATGTAACTGCATCTGTATCTGCATCAGTAAACGTATTTGTATCTGTATCTGCTGTTGAAGGCGACGCCCATTCATATAGTAATTCAACTTCAAATGGATTTTAGTGCTATACTATGTTTGTACAACACAATAGTATCTACAGTACACACATCAATGTGCAAGTCTGTTTCTGTGTACATACTACATTTGTATGTGGCATTCTTCACTTGCTTATATATTGTGCTTCAATGCAACTCATTGCAGCTCAGTGAACGAATCTTGTTGCATTTGAGTTGCATCGCATTGAATAGCGTTGCGTTACGTTGCTCTTGTGGCAGTGTATAATAGCATTTAAAGCTTAACCAAATGACAATACAAGATACAAATATACTTGCAGCGTGCTACATCACGGGTGAAGTTTTATTGTTGCATGCAACAAATATTCTAAATACATTACAAACTCATTTAATTTGTGTTCAGACACAAGAAACCAAAGTGAGCAAGTAAACTGTAGTATATACTTTAGGCAAAATATTTTGCATTCCACATACATAAAAAATTAAGAATAAGTAAAGTTACATAGAATATAAAATGTTGAAGTAAAAGGAAAACGTAACTCAAAATAAAAATGCAAATTAAGTATTAAGTCCTCTCAGTTTGAAGTATGCGTATGATTTATATTGACATAGGCACATATTCTGAATGGTAACTTGAGTAAATTTCAAGGGTCTCAAGCAATTTTGGAAAGGGTTTCCGATTAATGAACACAACCGACATTTTTAAAACTTCCATGAAAGGCAGTAGGACTTAAGTTTGCGTTTTTATTTCCAAATATTTTAATTCTTAAATTTACACAAGGTGTTAAAATTTACTTGGGCTAAGGAACCCCGAAATTCTATTTGCACTCGCATTAGTCAAAACATGCCACTGTATGTTGAATGTTGCTACTTAAAATATGTTGATGCTATAAGATGCCAGCATTTATGTTACAATATGTCAAGACAAAATATTATAGAAAGCATAGACATGACAATACGCTAAAAGAAATTTGTGTAAATATGAGGAAATAAAAGACTAGAAAACAAAAATCAGAGAGTGAAAGAAGGAGAGAGCGAAGGAAATATTTGAATAAAATATTCGTACAAACAAAGTTAAGCACAACGGGAAGGAAAGTGTTCAGGTTCAGGTGGTTTATGGTTAAAGGAAATTGATATATTTTTTTTTTTTTTCTTCGTCAATATTATAATAGTATTGTTGTAATATCCGGTAGAAACCAGCTACCAATAAACCCAAGAGCTACAACGGCAACAACTACAACTTCAACTACACATAAAAATAAAATATTTCAACAGCCACTTCCAACAATAAAATAAAATCCAATAACAACGAAATAAATGAAATAAATTCGAATAGAGTAAAATATATAACTAAATTAAATTTAAAATAAAATAATATTATTATGGTAAATAGTGAAATGAAGCAATTTTTTGGTTTTTCTCTTTGATAAATTTTTACGGTAACAATTGATCAATTGATCCTATCAAATTTATCCAATCTATATATTATACTGCAATATGTATAATTAATTTAATAATAAAGATGCCTTCCAACTTTTTTATTGCTTGTGATGTTTCTGTATTTGGAGTATTTCAATCGATTACGGCAGTTTAAAAAAATATATCTCATTTCAATTAAATAAATTGGCCACATCAGTAACATTGGTATCAAATATTATTGGGTTATTCGAAAAGTTTTTAAAGTACCCGATTTTTAGATGAAAATAGAAATCTTTATGCTACTGGATACTATGGTTTATTGTATTTATTATATTTCTCAAAAGAATTTAGTAAGTAATCAGGTCTCGAAAGCTAGCGGTTGCTAATGGTCGACTTGAAACTCAAGTCGAAATCCGTTTATAAAATAATCATATATACTTTGCAGAAATAACCCAAGTCGTAAAAATCGATGTGGTGTAATATAATTTTGTATACGCTGCAGCTCATCCAAAATGCTTCCTTCTTCTTTTCGTTCTCATTTGTTTCTCATTTGTTTTTTCCATTCTTACTTAATTTACCTGTTTACAATGCATTTCATCTAACGCTCAACACTAACCTAAGATAATTTCAAATAACTAAAGATAACCTCAGAGAAATCAAGATAACTTACAACGCAACTCAACTCAATTTAATTCAAGAGAAAATGAATCATGTACGTGTACAAAGCAAGCGATTCGGCGCCAGTACTATGTACAATAGTATTATATGTTCTTTGTTTTATGTTAATTTATGTCTTCATATTTATTGATTATATATTTATTTATAAAAATCATTATATATAAGAGGTTAAATGGTACTGTTTAACTTACGTGAAACCAAAAAAAAATATGCATTAGTGCAAAAAAATGTTGCCAAAAAAAAAAAATTGTTAAAAAAGTAAGTGCTTGGTTATATGATTGATTGAATGAACAAATGTATTTTTCATTTTCATTTATCTTAAAGCAATTGTATGTCTGTCTGTCGTACTTTGCCAATGTTGAATGCAACATGCAATTTGTTGCTGTCGAATAGTGAAAGATTCTAAAAGGGCAACAATTGCTTATACTCGTAAAATAACAGACTCCTACTATACTATACTTGTGTTCATAGAATATGAGTATATATATTATACATACATATATATTATAGCAGTGAATATGACAGAGTGAAATGTTTGAGCAGCTGTTTCAGAAACAACATCAACATCATCATCATCATCAACAAAAATAACAAAACCTTATACAAACTGCTTTCTAGATAAATATCATCTATGTACTTATTTTTATGGCTCCTACAAATTTATATACATAAAAGTATATATATTGCAGAATTCATTTTCACTTTCAACGAAAGCTCTGATTTCATATTTTTGTGTTGTTATTATTATTCGGTTTTTGAATTTGATTTTGATTTGTATGCATCCTTGAATATGCTTCACATCGCATCGCATCACATTACATTACATTCATGCCACATTCCCACATATGCCACATACTAGTAAGTGTGCATTTTGTGTGAATTCCAAAGAGAATTTTATATTTCAATAATTCACATTAAGTTCCAAATATACTTGTAAAATAATAGTAAATAAGTATGTGTGTTTCACCCATCACTTCCATTCATAATCTTTGTTTTCATTTGCATTTTAGATGAATTTTTTAGCATAAAAATGCAATTCGGGGTAAAATTCTTTGTTGACAAAATACTAATAATTGCCTGACTAACTTGTTTAAGGCATCTTATATGCATTACACTGCCTTTTCTCACTCATTATGTACATATGTATATACTGGAGGCCTGCATGAATTCATTTATATGCCAGATCTTGACATCTTTGGTATGGTTTTTGCGGGCGGTAAAGAACACCTACTCGAAGACTTCTCAATTTACTAAAGTGCTGAAAATATATATTTATATATTTATTATACAAACACACCACACATAAGGTGGTAGTAGGATCTCTAAGAGGGTCATCGGAAATATTTTTTGCCTTAACATGAAGATAAACAACATTTTTCTTGAGTTTAAGAAATTCTATACAATTTTATTGTTTCAATTGTGCCATTATTATCTTTTGATCTCGATTATTGGGGCCTAAATGGATAAAGGAAATTTTATTTCAAAAATAGCTAAAATGCTTTTTCTGGATCTTCAAAGGCTTACAATTGATTTAATAATCGCAGAAGTGCTTAGAACTTCTTAAACAACCCATTAACATATTGAAATATAAAAATACAAATTTATATCTGTCAATCAATAATACAGATTTCTGCTTGAATGCAATTTGTACACTAAAAGATAAAGAAAACATTAAATTGTAAGAGCAAATGAAATCAATCTATGGGATTGAAAGAAAAAGTTAATGAAAGCGGGAGAGAAGGAAGTAAGGAAGAGAAAGATGTATATACTTTACCATAGACTCAGATGTACTAGTTTCTGAAAGAAGAAAATGCATGCTTGCTTTTATTATGATTACTAATACGACTTTCATTACAGAAGATTGCAATTCATTTCATTTTCATACCCTCAAGACAAAAAAATATTGACAATATAGAAATAGAAAACTAAAGTAATAGCCTATACGCTTCCATCCCCTTTCCACAACGACATATGTATTGTACAATGAAAATTCACAATACCGTAAGGTGAACAACAATACCAAAAGCAATTTAGTAGTTGTCAATTTGAAACAAAGAAATGGAAATGCACTACCGAACTAAGGATGTTGGTGAACGGAGAGCGTTAAAACTACAATACAATAAATGAGGTCCCAGTCTTCTAATATTTTCCTCTTCTCAAAATATTTAGCTGTGAAGGCAGACCCCTGAGCATATTTTGGAATGATTCGATGTTTTATTATGACACCACGCCATTTGGACTTTCCAATAGACTGGTGACCTTAAGCAAATAACCCTTTCACTACACAACCCTACTTAGCTAGAAACGATATAAATTAAATTGCATAGAGAAGAGAGAATAAAAATAATCTTTTGGTAGTACATTTTACTTAGGGTATTTTTATTAAAAATTTATGGCTGATATGTTTTTTCATTATTTTATGGCAAAGACCAGTGGATCTTTTACTTCTTTTAGTCAGTTCAATATATCAATGGTGTATTTTTTGGATGTATGAATTATCTAAATTCATGCAATTTTTCCATCATTTATCATTTGCTATTGATCCGTAAAGTTTCTATTGTTTTTTTTTCTGCTTAAAATTTTGAGAAGTTTGTAACAACTTAAGATCAGTGCCCGAAACCAAAACAGGATTTGATTGGTTAACCAACACCACCAGATTTATCTTGTCATTCCACCGTGACCTGGATAAGAAGAAGGGCCAGCGGGAGCTCCTGCTGAGTTTTGTGGACCCCCACCACCAGGTGCATTTGCATTTGCCATCATTCCACCGTGGCCCGGATAAGACGAAGGGCCAGCGGGAGCTCCTCCCGAGTTTGGTGGACCACCACCACCAGGTGCATTTGCCATCATTCCACCGTGGCCCGGATAAGACGAAGGGCCAGCGGGAGCTCCTGCAGAGTTTGATGGACCACCACCCCCAGGTGCATTTGCATTTGCCATCATTCCACCGTGACCTGGATAAGATGAAGGTCCAGCGGGAGCTGCTGCCGAGTTTGGTGGACCACCACCACCAGGTGCATTTGCATTTGCCATCATTCCACCGTGGCCCGGATAAGACGAAGGGCCAGCGGGAGCTCCTGCCGAGATTGGTGGACCACCACCACCAGGTGCATTTGCATTTGCCATCATTCCACCGTGGCCCGGATAAGACGAAGGGCCAGCAGGAGCTGCTGCCGAGATTGGTGGACCACCACCACCAGGTGCATTTGCATTTGACGACATTCCACTGTGACCTGGATAAGTTCCAGGGACAGTGGCAGCTCCTCCTTGGGGAATATTACTAGCAGAAGGAACTGTTATGTGAATTATAGCCATACTGCTCACTGGTCCTGGCATATTCTTATTAATAGCTCCACCACTAGGCGCAGCCTCAACAGGATTTGATCGTGGCTGCTGAAGAGTTGCCACAAGTATAGCACCACCAGTTACAATTCCACCACCAGCACCAGCACCAGAAATACTCATACCAGTTTGCGTCTTTTGAGAGACAACACCCGGCTGTGATTGTGGAAGTGACTGCGGTTGTTGCTGTTGCTGATTTGGTGGCGGCGTAGGCGGGCACGCCGGACTGCATTGCGATGGTAGTGTCTCACTCCTTGCGACACACTGATCTGGATTTGGCCCAATATAGAAAGGGTTAAAGGGTTTCCCCTGGTGTTCATCAGGGAATGTCATCTTCAATTATTGCTGGTTAACCTGTTTGCTGAAAAACCACCACTTCCAATACGTCCAGACGTTGAACTTTTGCCAAATATGTTACATAGAATTTTTTATATATAATTTTGTTACCATCATGCCAAAGAAATGAACCCGAAGTAAAATAATTTTTCTGTTTTTTTTTTTTAGTTTTCCTGAACTGAAGTAGATGTGATCAGTTCAGGAGTATTGAGCGATCTGAAAATTTTGTATTTCTTGCTTAACTTGTTGACATTATTTTTCGACTAAGCCTACTTTAATTCAATTAGAAAAAACTACACATTCTAGAAATGGAAAATAAATGGACTTGTTGTAATGCATTCCCACGACAAGATCACGACACAGATTGTGGAGATTATTCTGTTGGATCAGTTTATTGTGTTTTCTTTTTTTTTGAAGAACATTTTTCATAAGTTTGATTAATGCAAAAATTTATATTTCACACTAATCCATATAGCAGAACATGTTGCATATTGAATGTAACAATTTGATTAAGTCAGCCGAGAGTAGAAAATAAGATGCGCATCAGTGACATCTTAAGAATGTGGGAAGGAATGTGGACCCAGTGGGTTCCCTCGTTGAGGGGTGCATACCAAATACTACGATAAAAGGAATTTCAAAATTTAGTATTTTTTTTTTTACAGTTACCATGTGATGTTCTTCCCTAAACTTGTCTCGCTTATACTAATCAGGCCAATAAATTTAGTTAAAGTTTCCTTTCTAACTTAACTAAATGCATATATCGAAACGAATTTAAGAATTCTAGGCTTACAGAATTTGTGAGAAGGGAGAAACAGTCTATATATGTATTTATGTTAAAAGATTTTAGCTCCATATCTCAAAAACTTAGCATTACAGTTTAAATTAATAACTACAACCGACCAAATTATATGAGAAAAGAAACATAATTTCAAAGTTTTAAGACTTCTGTTTGTTATCTCTTAAACTTGAAAGTGGGGGTTAAACGATTTTATTTGCATTGCTTTCTACTTATGTGTTATCTCACCCTTAATAAAATCAACAATTTAATATCAAATATCTAACTAACTTAACTTAGTACTAACTAACTAATTAACTAACTACCACTACTACTACTATGTATTGTATCTATGGTTATGTATCTATGTATGTATGTAGATATGCTTTATATGTATTAACAACAACAACACCAACAAATGCAAAAAGTTAAACAAACAAAAATTTGATTGAGTTTTTCGTTTTGTTCTCTTTCTTTTGCAGATCTTTGTAGCTAACAAAAATATAATAAATTTAAATCAAATACAAGCAAATAAGATAAATAATTTAAAAGCCAAAAATTAATAAAAAAAAAAAAAAATATTTTCAACTTGTACAACAAAAATTTAAAAAAATTTCAACAAGAACAAAAAATTCTGCGTTTAAAAAAATTGCCAAAGAAGATTTATGATAAATAAAAATGCTACTAAAATTACTAAAACAGCAACAAAACAAAAACAACAACAATAACAACAACAATAGCACACAATGCACAGCATTTAATTAACATATTTTTGTTTGTTTGTTAATTCAATTAAACAAAATTGTGAGGAAAAAAATACAAGTTTATATAAAAGGAAAAGTAAAATTAATTATATATTTTTAAATTTTCTTATTTTTTTTTTTTTGAGTAGATTAATTAAAATTATGGCCAAAATGAAAGTTAATTAAATCTTAAAAAAATAATATAATACAATATATAAATAAACAATTAATTGTTAGCAAATAAAATTTGATTCAAAATTTAATCAAAAGAAAAGGGAAAATGTCTTTAAAAACATCACTTGATTTGCGTGAAAATTTTTTTAAAACTCGACCGAATAAGCGCATGAAAATGAATTAATTGATGCAAAATGTAAAATGAAAATTAATAGAAAATGAAAACGAAAGTTCACAAAATGTTAATTAGTGTTAAATTTAATATAATAATTAATGAATAGTAAACGAATTCATCATTAGTGAGAATACAGCGACGACTACAACAGCAATTGTTTTGCATAAAGTTGAAATTAATTTCCAATAACAAATTCAAAATACAACAACAATATTGAACCAAATCAAACTAAACTAAACCAAACCAAACGAAACTTCAATTAACCACAGACAGTCAACAGATTAATTATGGCTGGACCCCAAGTTCAGCGGAATGGTGGTGGTGCCGGTGGTAGTAGTGGCGGCGGAGCAGTTGGTGGCCAACAACAGCAACACCAGCAACAACAACGTCCTAGTAGTGCCTATTACACAGGCTTAAATGGTAGTAGCGGTGCCAGCAGCGCTACCACACACATGGCCACAAGTGTCTCACACACTGGTCTGCATGCTTTGCGACAGGCTTCCAATGAAACTGAACTCATCTATCGTGGCACAAATGGTACTAATGGCGATGCCAATTGCACACCATCGATGACAACAAGTCATCGAAGTATTGTACACCAGCCACACACATCACATGGCAATATTGTTAGTATAGCGGGCCCTGGGCCAAGTGCCAGTGATGCACTCATCGCAAGCAGCAGTAATAATAGCAACAATACGAACAGGGGACTAACTGGTGGCGGTGATAGTGGTGGCAATAGCGCTGTCTCCGCCATTTCAAGAGCAACTGGTCTAACTGGTATAACTGGTGGTAGTGGTGGAGGTGGAGGTGGAGGTGGCGGTGTTGTGGATGGTACTAGCTCAAGTGGAGGCCTCAGAAAATCAAATACACAACGTAGCATTGAACTTATTGTCGATGCAGCTCAATGTGGACGCACTGGTAATATTACAACAGGAGGAGTTATTGGTATTGATAACGATGGAGGTGATGATATCGAACAAGGTGGTAGTACTGGTGGCACTGGAACAGGTAGTGGTGGAGGTGGTGAACGACGCAAAAGCTCAAGGCATCGTCATCGACCATTTCATCGTCGATTAATCAGTTATGTAAGGAATCTCTTTCAAGGCAGTGCTACACAAAATGGTAAGAAACATAATCTAAATCAAATCAAATCATATCAAAAATTTTACAATCATTTCTATCTTATCAACAACTTGCTATCCCTAATTGTTTATGGTTCTTGTTGCACATTCTTGTTTCTATCTGTAATCGATGAATGAAGAAATTTCTCATAATATAATTATAATTTTAATCACATATACACGTATATCGATCTTCTTCTCCATGGCAACCAATTGTTAACTCTCTTTTTTATATGCATTTGATGGTTAGAGTTGTACAATAGGCTACCTTGTTCAATTGGTTAAATAAAGATCAAGATCTTGAGGAACAAAATAGCTCCAGTGGTATCTATCTAACCTAATGATCTTCTTTAATCATTTTCTTTAACTCTTCCTTTAAATGCCATACTCATATTCTAGTATTTTGTTATGAAGTTGTTACTCAAAACCAGCAGCCTCAGCAAAATCCCACGACTTTGTATAAATTCAGACGAATATAAATTCAAAATGCAAAAAAAAAATTCAAAAGTCCTAAAGTTTAGAAGTATTTAAATTCGGCAGAGTAACGATCATATGATCGCTTTTATGTTTTGATCAAGAGCAGATCAATTTGATGGTTAGTTTAATACCTTCATGGCACAATAGTCTTTTGAAGAACCCTGAAAAATGCGATTTCTAACCTATTTTTTCTAATACGCGTTTCTATTGTAATTTCCATCAAATTTCCAATTATGATCTCTATGACCTTGTCCAAAAATGTATTCATTCAATAAGAATACTACATTTCTTTTCTACGCAATATATTTTGATTTGTGTATTCGTTTAAAAAAATCTTTTGTTTTCTTTTTCTCTTTGACTTTTATTACAAAAAGGAAATGAAACAGATACGCACCGATATATTGTATAAGTATATAAGAAGCATGAATCATATGTAATAAACATATGTATCAACATAGATACACACGCATGTACATGTTATAGTATAGTACATATTGTGTGTATATTGAATGCTTTTAATATATGTAGTAAAATATCTCTTCCTCTTCCACCATCGCATTTCGATTTGTTCATTCAAATACCAATTTATCTATAATAAACTGACCGTAGTAAAGAAATGTTATAGAATAATTTGTAGCGCATATTTATATAGTCAGGGCTTCAAGAAAATATAATACAACACTACATAATATAATACAATATAGTATTAGATAAGTGTGAATGCCAGTTCGGTTCGTGGCGTATGTCAATAATTCATTCACTTTCACTTAGAGTGAAAGTAATAGACGGTACAGTAACATTTTTAATGGCATCATAAAAGAAAAATGACGGCCAAGCGGAAATAAGGTGCAGTCAAGAAGTCAAGTCTCCATGAGCTTCGAATCACAATAATAAGAATAATGAAAACAACAGACTCAAGAGAGACCCAAGTCTCTGACTCAAGACTCTACTCCTCTACACAAGTATGAGGAGAGCAATGGAGAGTGAAGAGAAGCAACAATAGAAAAATGTAAAGTAAAGAAAATGGCAAACATGCATAACATAAATAAAAATGCGTTAAAGAACAATAAGTCTTGCATAATTTATGGCGTTCGCGCACAATGGGAATCAGAAAGAAAGAAAGCAACCAAGAAGGAAAGACACAATGTCCTGTCTACCAGTGAAGTTGTTATAAAATGAGATCAAAACAAAAATGTTGATGAATGAAGGTGGGAATGGGGATGCGAATGGGAATGGGAATACGGATAAAAGTGACTTACAGTAAATGCATTTTTCCATTGGAAACCTGACAGAAACAAAAGTTAAGGAAATGTAGCATTAAAGTTGATCATCAACAGCTCTGAATGTTGATGATGATAAAAACCAAAAAGAATTCCAAAGTATCTAAAATTATGGTAAATCTAAGTGAAAATGTATAACATCGTTTTATATGTTAAGAAGTTCTGATTTGTTAAACTAACTAGAAGTTGTTTTTGCCCCCTATTTCTTGTGCATTTATCAAAAAAAAAAAAAGAAGATGATGATGAAGAAAAAGATAATTCATTTATTTTATTATATTATTTGGTAAGGCGATAGAAGAAACATTATCATGTTAACATTATTCCAAATTCTATTCAAAATTATTCTATTTAATTCTGAATGTTGAAATGAACATCGAATCGATCAGACGCTTATTTCTCAACTTTCCTACATACTTAAGAATCAACAGACTTAATCTCGGAATGCCGACAAGTCGGAATATCTGCATATTCTATCCATCTTCCTATACTAAGTAACATATATATGTATACTTCATTCAATACCTATTAAAGTTATTTCATTGCATTCATCGAATGAATATACGAATTTTGAATTGAATTGAATTTTTTCTCTCTCTTTTCTGTTTTATTAAACCTTTCAATCTCATCTGCCTTAACTGATCTATCTAGGCTATCTATACTAACACATTATACGTGTATCCAAGATAATTTCACACTTTTTATGTTATATTTCCAATATTTAATCATTTTCTAGTATCAACTTTTATGGAATTTCAAATTTAAATGAGCTGTGGTCAACGACTTTTAATATATAAAGTCCCAGACTTACATTGGGTTATATATAACCGACTGACTGCCTGCTTGACTATCTTAAATGCATAAGAAGATAAATAAGAGCAAAATTGCAGAAAATGTAATCACAATATAAAGTTTTACGATAAAAACAAATGAAAAACTTTTAATTTTATGGTATACACACACTCAGATTCACAAAGGAAGCAGATACTTATGTATCATCCGAATAGAGATGGTAAGAACTGGCCACAACAGCTTGGTGCAAAGTAAAACCATAACTAAAATAATTTATTTGTCCCCCTACCACCTCTACACATCCTCTACCCGATTGCATTTACATTTATTACCCTTTGATAATGAAGCAACAGTAGCAACAGCAGCAATAGCAGCAATAGCAGCAGGATGCACCAATGTTACTCAAAGATACTTGCAAACTGCTTCTTATTTTCTATAATAGAATTTCCTCAACTTGGCACATTTTATGTGTGTGTTGCAACATTGTTTGTTCTGAAATTATTATTAAAAAATAAATGAATAGAAAGAAAAATAATTTCTTTCTTTCTTGCTTTTCTTCTCTCTTGTTTATGAGAAGCTCATCAAATGTAAATTATTGCAAAATACTAGAAATCATCTTCATTAAAATGTTGTAAGCATTTTTATTAGTAACAACCCAAAAAAAAAACCAAAACGAAAAAACCACGAATAAGTCTAATCGAATTTTTTTTGCAAAATAATAGTAAAAATTTTAAATAATTGAAGACCACGACAATGCAATGACAACAACAAAATGTGTGAAAAACAACAACCATTATAAACAAACCAACAAAAAAAGAATAGCAACCAAATTAAATTGCAATTAAAAAACCATAAAAAAAAAAGTCAATTAAAAATGCATCAGGGAAAATTATACAATAAGAACAGAGCCAAAAAAACGCATCAAAAACGCATGGAAAACGCAAGTAAACAGCGCTTGCTTGTTATTGTATTGAGTACGTAAATTGTGTGTGTCATGTCAGGTAGAGAGAGCAAAAGTAACCGTAGAAAGAGCGCAAGAGAGCGCAGGAAATGAGAGCAAGTAATGCAATTGAACCTCGATTATTCGGGATATATTGGAAAATAGAAAATCCCAGTTGTAAGTGTTATTTTTCCTTAGTTGTTGACTGTTTCTACATTGTACTGGAAGAGAGAAGACAAGGTCTAACATCAATCCTGATGATCAACTGTAATCTCAATATTACATTGAGTTATATAAAGGCAATTTTCCAAATGTAATAAAAGGGAAAAGGGAAGTCATAAAATATCAAGCAAATGTAAATACAAATTTATTTGCAGGCTTAAAGTGCATTAAGTGTAAAGAGAGAAATATATGAAAATATAATATGAAATGGTATGGCTTTTTATGCCAACGCCAACACACATTGATGGAAGTGTGATGATGATGGGTGATGATGATGTGTGATGATGATGTGTCCAAGTAATAATACGATATAACGAACAAAAGTCAAAGTAAAAGGATTGTCAAACATTTGAAAAAGATTAAGTTGTTGAGGGATTTAACATAACAATGGAAATAGTTGCTAAACCAATTCCAAAAAAGCAAAATTGTTTAATTTCACCACTGCCATCATGTAGCAATAAAAGTGATGAAGGTAAAGAATAATTGAATGAATAGTTGGTTCAATGCATATTTATTTTGCAGGAGTTTCACTATGCAACAATTTACATACAACAGCAACTGGTAGACTTTAATGGACTACTATGTGCTCACTTCTCAATTTACGATAAATTCGTATAAAAGTAACAAAAAAGAAATAAACTAAATACGTTATGATGCATGCAATGGCAAATAAAAAATTAAATTCCACGAACCGCAAATTCACTTATCACACATAAGCAGAAAAAATGGCTGACTAAGGTAAAGTGATAGATGCATGTACCTACATACATATTTGGATATACATATACATGTACATATCTACTATACACATCGTATATGGATTTAAAAGTTAGGTGGCTAGGCAAAAGGTAACAATCAGAAGGCATCAGAGATAAAGTTAACAATGATAATTCACGATACATACATTGAATCATGCACAATCATCACCATCATCATCATCATCTACATACATATATCAGAGTTTCTTAAACTATGATATGCGTTGCACATGTGTTCAATGAGCCACCTTTTACCTTGACTTATTACATGAATCTCTCATAAACCTCTAGAACAGTGGTCCGTTTGAATAAGCTCGAACTCGTTTTTGTCCGTTTTTAGGAGACGAAAACATAATCAAAGAACATAACTGAATATTTTCCGAAATATTACAGTATGTGGGAAAAGCTAGTCGGTTTCTATACGGGAGTCGGTCCAACGATGTTACGATCACATTCCGGTCAATCAACGTTAGTCAAACAGAGAAATCCATCAACACTAACATCGCATTGTATCCTACATAACAAGGCGTTAGCTTCCAAAACTCTTCCTAAATTCCTCAATAATACAATGCAATTAGCCACAAAAGTAGTAAATGTTTGCACAAAAATGGACTCCTATATTCATTGTGGTCCCTGCTAAAAATAATGAAACTTAAGCAATCCCTGATCAATAAAATGTGTTGATATTATCTTGCGCAATAGAGAAATCAAACAAGTTTCCTTTCATAGAATCCAGACGCTAGTCATAGAGTTGGACAAATTAAGTGTACAATGTTACTATTCAGATCTTCTTTAATGATATCGCGGGCTTTTTGAGATATGTTATTTACCATGTTGTCCATGCTTTGTGGCCGTAATATTTACGTAGCCATGGCTTCAATAACAAATCTGCCAGTCGAATTGTAAGATAGCATACCTTTCAAGGTTTCAAGCTCATGCTCATTTTACATTCTTCGGCCTTCGGTCTCTTCTATATTAATATCATCCAAATATCATCGTGCGTGTAACCAGTGTTGCATGTTAACATCTGCTGCTACACATATGTTCATATGATGATCATCCCCTACTGCTACTCCAACTGCTCCTGCTGCTTTTTCTGCTTCTGCTGTTAAATGCAAATTTTCCTGAAATATTTATATAAAATTTATTTATAAAAACAATAATAACAACAACAACAATAATAATAATAACAACAACAACAGTCAGATAAAGTTGAATTGAAAAACAAAACTGACAAAATGTGAAAAAACATTGTAAAGTTCCAGCAATGCTTAAAACGAATACCAATGAAAATTTATACAATTTGTGTACTACATAGTATTCCATGTGAATATATATTTTTTATATTTAATTTGTTGTATATTTTCTGTTTATTTTTTGTTTTCCGCACATTTCACATAACTTTTTTTATATTCACTCTTGTTTTTGTAAAAGCTTTTTAAGCGTTTTTCAAATTAGTTTCAATTTCCAGCACTTAAAAATGAATTTCAGTTTTTTGAATTCTCCCTTTTTCATATTTCATTACAAAGAACCATTAAATATTTTACATTATATTTATTCACTTCTATAATATTGTTATAGTAGATATCTTTCAATGCATGTGTTGTGTGTATACAAAAATTAATTGCAGAGCTTCCTTCCCCCAGAATTTCTCTACTAGTAAAAATGCACATAATTCACTCATGTATTCCGTTGCTCCTGTATGTGTTTTGGTATTCTTATGATAGCAAAGTAACTTAGCCAAAATGGCATTAATATTTAACTATAGCATATAATCGTCAGAGAAGAGAAAGGCAAGAAAGATACAAGAAAGAAAGTGAAAGTGATGCACAAAAGTATGCAGCATATTGCAGAACATGAAGAATGCCAAAACCTTCATTAGGCGTTTGCTACTTTAAAATTAACAAAGCAAAACACACACATAATCTGAGATACTGTGATACTCTCCTAGTTGTTTATTTTGTGCAAAGCTTTCATCATTTGACTCGTTTGCCATTCTTTCAGTCCAACAATCAGTCAGTGAGTCACATTGCTTCCTGTAGTATGTTAAATGCAAACTCTGCTAAGCAAAGTTAAGCATTGTAAAGCGATTTCTAGAATTAAGAGTATCTCTAAACTAAAGGGTAATACTCGTAGCACTATCGAAATGGGAGAACATCAGAACAGAGATAGATAGTGGGCACTTAGGAAACAGACTAAAACAGACAATTAAAAGGAATGTAAGAGGAAAAGAAGACTTTCAGTTAAGCCGTGTAACTTGCATGTGTAAATATTGCAGCAGCAGTAAGTAGTAAAGACATAAGTTTAATACTTACTACTGCTCTTGCATGAACGTTAGTTTTTAATTTGTTTTTGGTTTACCACACAATGTGGCTCTATCACACATCTATACAAATGTATCTATGTACATATACGTATAGTGTGTATGTACGTACCTATGTATCTACATTGTGATGTTGATGAGCAGAAACCAAAGATAAAAATCTCCATTTGCTGCTGCTGCTATTGCTTTGGCAACTATGTACTTTCATATTGTTGTTTTTGTTTTTTTTTTTTTTTATTTTGTTTCTGCTGTTGCCATTGGGTTTTGGCTTTGCCTCAAGCGCATCTAACATTGTTTCATATGCATTTTCATTAAGTTGCAACTACAACAAAAAAGAAACAAATTTGCCAAAAAAAGAGAAAAAAGAAAAACCGCAAAAAAGGAAACAAAATTCATGAAAAAACCGCAGGCAGGAAAATAAAAGAAAAACCAAGAAAATAAAATATAGAATAGAATAAATATAAATTAAAATGTGGCACAAATTTAATTTGAGTTTATTTTATGAATAAGTTTTCCAAAGCGCATTTAATATTATTAAATTGTATTTAATTCTTTCTATTTTTGGGAAGGATGCAGAATTTTATTCTTCTTCATAATATAATAAATAATAATTTCTATCCAAAAAAAAAAAATACTTATAATAATAATAATAATAATAATATTAGTTCAAAAACAAGACAACAGATTCAGATAACATCAATAAAAACTACCAAAAAAAAAAGTATCTTAAGTTCTTGCAATTTTCATTTCACTTGGTTCTAATTCTAGACTTAAATACTTCATAGTATAGAAATTTCTATACTTGTAAATATAATATTGTAATAATTTTCTGGTTGTTTTTCTGAATTAGAGAAAACAAAACAAAAAAAAAAAAGTACTAATTTAATTTTATAAAGAGAATACTTTGAATAAATTTTCTCCTCTTCTTCTCATGTCTTACTCTTTTTCTGCATTCCAAAAAAAGGAAAACAACTAAAACCAAAAGAACCAAAAGAATCAAAATGAAACAAAAGAACTCAAGCTTGTTCAAAGTCAATTTAAATGCTACTCCTCTCTCTCCTCTCTCTCTCTCCGCTCTCTCTCACTAACTCTTTTTTAATCTTCTATTTACACATACTTGCCTTTTATTTGAATGTACTTATATATAGATTTATAGATGTATACAGGGCCAGAATAACTATATCGGGACCTTTAGGTAATGCAATTCTCTGGATTCATTTATCTTTTTCTAACTTCCTAAAATACATATACAATGCAATTACAATACATTCTTGATTACGCACCACAAAATAATAAACTAAATGAAAGGAAACTATGCGCATATTTTTATTAAATATAGTCAAATACAATAAAGTCTCGGATGGTTGGTGTATTTAAGATGAAAATCATTTTGACAAGCACTACGTATATGTTTTACATTCAAATTTTCAACTTTCTGTATACAAAATCGTTTAAGACATCTTGAAAGTTGACCTTTTTCCAATATATCATTTTAAATCACCATTATCGCCAAAGGATATAAATGGTTCTGAGAACGGTTGCAAAACGAATATAGTTTTTTATTAGTTTTAATTTCGAAAAGTTCACCGATAGTGTTTGATATCATCAGACTTTCACATATTTGTTTGTTTGCTTTTTCTTTTGCAAGATTTGTCAGCGTTAAAATCGGTGCAAAAAATCGAATATAAATATGACAATGTAACATTACCCGTATATAAAAAAGGAATAATATTGTCATAGAGGTTACAAATTTTAGCTGGACCGGGCCCTAGACGATGCAGTTGCCTTCTCTGCCTTATGGATAATCCGTCCCTGCATATACAATATATACATATGTATGGAAGTGTGCAAATTGTTTGCCACTCATGCGTTAAAACAACAACAAGAACAACTAAATTATACATAAAATTTTACAATTTTATACGGAAGAATGCATGCATGCGAGCCTTGCTTTAGTGTAGCATGTAAGTGAATAAATAAATGTATGCGAGTGTGCGTGTGCCTGTTTATGTGCGTGTGAAAGTATGTGTGTGTATGTAAAAAAATAAAGAAAGTTGTGTATGTTTGTGGTGAAAAAAATATCCCAAGCGCGAACAATAAAAATATTGAATATTTTTTTTTTTTTTTTTTTTTTTTTTTTACTTGAATATTTCCTGCTGTTGCAATTACAAAATAAATTATCATTATTATTTTTATTAAAAATGTGTGAAATCTCAGATGTTTTTACCCTTCTAAATTTCCGTAATTCCATAAAGCAAGGGTGCCACATTGGATTAACAAATGGTCATTTAAACCACAAATTTATTAGCAAAGCTAAGAAGTAAAAAACAAAAAAAAAAAGGGGTTTTGTCAGTGTTGCTTAGAGACGAGAAAAAAAGTATTTGCCGAAAGATGAGCAAGGAGCGCAGGCAGAAAGAGAAATCTGTTTTGGGCCGCATTGATTCTTCCCTTGGGCTGTATGTTGGACAGCCCTGGGAATCGGAAGTTCTGATAACCATACTTATAGGTAGGAGACATAAACTAGCCAAAGAAAAATGAAGGTAACTTTGGTTTCATTAAAACTTTCTTTTGAGACCTCTAAGAGCCACCCACCTATCTGAGTATTTGAGAATTATCGGGTATGGAAATGAAAAGTTCTGGTAACCACATTCTCAATTCTAAGGGGTGGCATAATCTTATCAAATAGAAGTGTAATGTAAAACAAGGTGGAGGAACATTGGTTCCATTAAAACAATCTTATCAGATCTTTCAGACCGCTTTTCAAGCTTCAGAAGTTATTTAAAGAAAATCAAAGTGATTTTGTTTTCACTAAATTTTCCATCCAAACACACATTACGTTCACTTCACATTACAATAGTTTTACAACAAATGACAAATAAAGGTTCAATCAGTTCATCTTCAAAAGATTTTTATAAACATAAGTATAATTACATTTTTTTGAATAAACAATAAACTTACTAATCGTTTATATAGTATGAAATCTTTGTCATAAAAATCACGTATCACTGTTTGCGTAAACACTAATCTCCGGAACCACACAACCAATTGTGAATGTATATAAGATTGGTTCCATCTTGAAAGATTGGATAGTATTGGTTTCGATATGTAGCGCTGTTGTCGAGATCCAGACATTTAAAGGATAAATGGCGCACAATGTACCTAATTGCAATAATATTTTTCAACATTTTAATTTTCACAATCAACTTCTTCAATTATTATAAGAACAGAAAAAGTTCCAGCCAACGTGACATGAGATGCTTTTCAATGCACCAACCGTATTCGAAGTGATTGAAGATTAATTCGAAAGTTACGATATTAGACAAATGCGTAGATACAAACACATATTATCAATTGCACTATCCATTTATTTATTGAGAAGCAGAGGCAAAACAATGTATGCGATGTTTGTAGTAATACTATACATAATACATATAAGCATGTGTGTTTCCGATTAAAAATTTGTCCTTGAATTTATTGTTATATTTAGTTTGATACACCTCTGTATTAAAATTATAAAAGAATTATGCTAACCAAATGAAAACGCAAGACAAGATTGATTGGCTTTTGTTTAAAAACAATCACATCCAGTAATCGAAGAACTCCAACTGAAACTATTTTCAATAGAAGTTTGAAGCGTAGATGAAAAGAAAAAATTAAGCGTATGTCAGCATATTATATTATATTATTATAGTTTGACAGGTACGACTGCGTACATCTATTTGTATTTACAATATGAATGTGTGTCTTATTTTGTGTATTTCTTTTCAACATGCAATGTGCATATATATGTACAAACGTAAGAGGTAGACCACAATTTCTATTCTTTTCGAAGTTATTATTGTTATTGTGTTTGTTTTGCTGGTATGCAATCATAACAATAAACAATATGCGTTCTTATTTGTTTATGGCAACCAGCATGTTGCTATTGTAATTGCAGATAAAGCACTCATATACACAAATACACATAATTACAATACACCTCCTTATATATTTCATAGATACATTTACATTATATATGCATACATTCGTAGGAGCTTTGGTGGATCCCGCTTGTTGGTTGGCTTGCTATTTGGTAGTAAGGGTATTTGATAAGTTGGCTCGTTGGTAGATTATTTGGTAGGTTGGTCGGTGGATTCGTATAACCGCAACAAAAATAAAAGAACAAAAGGTGAAGTAAAAACTGCACATTACTGCTAGATCCTCTTTTTTGTTAGCGATGAGTTGAGTCATGTTGAGTTGAAATCGAGTTGAGTCCTTGTCGTGTGCATGCGTTTGCATAATAAGTTCCTGTTTATGTGTTAGAATATAACACTTGGTGTTATTTTGTGGCAAGAGAAAGGAGCGTGTTTGTGTGATTTCATGTTTTCAGGAGGAGCCTGAGCCCTGTAATTGATATTAGTGCATATCTCTCTTAAAAAAGGCAAAGTCCTTAAACAAATTTTAATTATTTTTCAACACAAATTAAAAACATGAACTTATCAAATTTTGAATTCAACATCCATCTATCTATTTATATGTCTACCCAGCTACTTATCTATATGTCTATCTACCCATTTATGCTGCACTCTGTAGGGTATTCTATTTAAATTATATTTCTTTGTCACTACTTATAGTTAAAAGTTCTCTTAAAAAATTGTGTTCACTCTCAAACAACAACAATCTCAAGTTTCACTCAAAATCTTAAAGTTACAACAGCAATTTCGTGGGATTTTGCTGTGGGAAATCCTGCAAACTTTTTGATTCAAGTTTCCAAAAGAGAAAAATGAGAACGCGCGGTTTCGTGAACGACCTGTCTATTCTACACATTTTATAGACTTTGACTATATTCCGTGTAGTGTGTACATTTTTCTTAATTATAAGAATATTCTCTCTCTCTCTCTCTCTCTCTGAGTCCGAGCTCTCTTCTATCATTTGAATCTAGCGATAACAGAAACATATTTCACATGCGTTCATCAATTATTGATAATGAACAATCCTCGAACTACTTGCTACTATTATACAAACACTCATGAAGAAATTAAATTGAGAGTGTATACATGTGTGTGACATGTCATGCCATGTTATTCCCCTACATCTAATACATATACAGTAGTATCTTTTTTGATGCCCACGTCATGTTTTTGTCCTTTGGTGCATAAAAGAGAAATGAGAGATGGAATGGTGAGAGAGAAGAGGAGCAATTAGTTAAAAAACAAAACACAAAACACAAAATATGTGAAGTGTAAAAGAAAATCGATTTTCTTTTGATTTTGTTTTATTGTTTTTTTCTTGTTGTTTTGTACTTCACACGTTGTACGTCAACACATTGTCATTTCATCGGTTGAAGAAAAACTGAAAACATTTATAAAATTATCAACAACACAAAAAGAAAACTAAAAAAGCAAGAGTTTTTCAAAGGATAATGGAAAAGAAAAAGGCAGACCCTGTAAATATCTTTTCATTCATGAAACTTTTTCAATAAAAGTTTTTTCTCTTCTACTTTCTACTTTTGTCTGTTCTATGAAGATAATATGAAGTTTGCACCACAAACTGATATCAGACTCTGGGTGGCAATAACGCTGAGACTGACTGAAAGTCAGGGATCAAGGCTGAGGCCTCTTGTTACGATGAATTAATACACAAAAGACCAAAGAACAATCAAAGCAAATATTAACTATTAAGTTGGTTCATACAAAATAAAACCGATTTTATTAAACTGACTGAAATAAAATAAAGTTGATAAATAAAATTGAGATGAATCGGGAAATCAGAGTCCCGCACACTCACTTCAGTTATTTATTGTATCAAAAGCCAATTAACTGACCATAAGAAGGAAGGTGACCAAAATAATTCGAAAGTATAACACAACAAAATAAACTTAAGAAGCTTACAAATTTCTACATCTGAAAAGGCATCAGGGGGATCTCATCTTTGCCTCAATAGTATAAAAATGAAAAAAACCTAACAATACAATATAAAGCATCTGAGAACTCATGTCTAAATATACTAAAGAAAACAAAAGAAATGAAACGAAACGAAACGAAAACAAAACCCCAAATGAAATGAGTCCAATAATATGTGCTACTATAAAAGTTTATTCATCATCATCACCATCATTTTCCTTGCTGAGTTTCCCTTAATCAAAATATTATTGTATATACTCGCATTTTCTGTAGATACTTTTTTTTTTGTTTGTGTATAAGTGGGTGCGTGCGTGCGTGTGTGCATTGAAAGTTTTTATAGAAAAGAATTCGGGAATGTTTTTATAAAGTCTTGTCTTTTTTTCGAAAGAAACAAAAAGTTAATTTTTCTTTGGAAAGTTATTCGCCGCAGTTGAAGATATTTTTACAACAGACAATTTTCTTTGAACTTAATATCGATATCAGCAATTTCTTATTTTCAATATATACTTTCTTTCTTATTTTATGTAGATACAAGTGGTACATAGATACTATGTACATATGTAAAAAGTATACATCCATTGTCATTCTATATGAATCTCAATTTATTTTTGCGAATGTCAAATAGGAATGAAATTTATCGGAAACTGGCAAACAAAAAGAAAACAAAAAAACAAGCAAAAGAAAATACGATGAAAAACCATTATTCAAAATGTAATCGAAATATCGGAAAGGAGGTGAAGGATGTGAAAGAGAATGAATGAGGGGATTCCACATTCACATCTCAGATCAATTGTGTACTACTCCTTAGTATATTTGAGACAGAGAGATATAGTGTTTGATTAAAAATAATTTATTGTCTGACGATTGAAAAATCTTACCAAAGTTGAGCTATCTGGGAAGATGAATTAAAGTTTGCATGAGGAAACGTAATTGATATCAATTAAAGAGACATCGAATTAAGACTGAGGTGTGATAAAAAACAAAATCACCATATTTAAGTGTCATTAAAGTGAGTTAAGAAGATTAGGAGATTCGTTAAAGTGCACCTAAAGTAATATTGAATTTAATTCAATTAATAGATGCGACTAATATTAGATTTTGATTAACTAAAGATTTGATTAAAACCAAATTGAAATTCGATCAAAAAGATAATATCACAGATATTTAATTATGTTTTATTGAGATAAAAATGAGTAATTGAGAATCTGATTGAATTGATATTATCGGTTAAATCGGCTAACGAGACACATATAAGATTACTAAAATATAAAAATTGTAATTTTCTATTTTGATTCCGAAACTCTTTTGTTCAAGTGTTCAGCTGAATAAATATTTTACAATAAATAAATAAATGAAAGAAAGATCCCACGAACTATGTACACATCAAAAATGAACCCAAAATAAACTACACTTGCCTAACGTGCAGTACATAAGACTACATTACACTAGGCTACCATGCAGTTCAGTTAAATACCCTACACTAGACTGCACTATACTGCACTGCACTGCAATTATAACATTTCATATTTGTTCATTATTAAAATATATTAAACTTTACTGTACTTCTTTAGATCCTTTTAATATATGTACATATGAATGATTATGTGTGTGTATACTCTGTATGTCTAAGTATATACTCATAAGTTCTATATGTACATGCTAAGTGTGTGTTAAAATGAAGAAATAAATAAAGAAAGTAAAAGAAAAGAAAAGAAAAGAAAAGAAGAAGCAAAAATGAAAGAAATAATGGCAACAATTTGCAACATTTTAGTTCCCGTTGATACTCTTGTTCTTGTTACAAGGATGCCAACAACAACTGGAACAACAACAAATGAAACTTACACACATGTATGTATAAGTAAGACACTAAATGAAAGTGAGCGAGTATTAGTGAGTTGCTAAGTTGGTGACAGTATGAGTACAAGTGTAAATGAAACAGGTCTCACTATGAACTCAATGCGAGTGTCGCTCGCTCTTCCTTTGTTAAGTTAAACTGTAAGAAAAATGAACGTTAACATCTTTACAATGGAAAATTATTGCTTTAACTAGAACAAACTACATTTAAGCGGGAATTTTTCTACTCTCTGGTCAACATAAAAAATATGATATAAATAAAACAAAAATAGAAATGAAGAGAAAAGAAAAATTACACTAAGAAATGAAACAAAGAAACATTTAGTACTTTGCTTTATTATTATTTATATCACCCAATTTTCACACACAAAAATATAAAAGAAAATGTACTGATAAATATTGTTATAAAATTTCAGTATTTTTTGTTTTTATATCTTCCTTGTAGAATCCTCTAATATAGAAATTTCATAAGTTTATGAATGGTTTAGAAAGCATCTAAAATAGATTCTTTCATTAAAATGATGGAATTGATATTATAATTTCATCGGTGAAATTAATCTGAAATCTAAATGATCTATTAATCCAAACATCTAAGTTAAGGAAATAAGAATAAGAATAGAAAGATCTATTCTTCCTATTCTATAAAGTTTCGTTTGCAATACAAAACTTCGCTGCCCAAAGACTTAGAAGATGAAATGATCTATTAATCTGAATATTTTAATTGAGGAACTAAGAATTATAAGAAATAAAAAACTAAAAAACTATAGTGGTAAAATGAATGAATGTCTTACAATATTGGTCAATATTTTTCAGAACTCATTCATCGAAGGGGCGACACTTCCCATCAAAATACTCATTTTACAAACATAGTGTTGCCACCTATACACAATTTCTGTTCAATATCTCTAAAAATTAAATAACTAAACAACAAAGTAGAATGCAAGTACAATAGTCAAGTCAAGTTTGTAACAAACATCATGTTGTAACGATAATGCCCTGAACATCGCTGTTAGTGTATTTAGGTGTGAAAAGTAAAAAGCGGAGAAATAGAAACAGAAGCAGAAGCAGAACAAAAGGAAAAGTAATGTTAAGACTTATTGTTGATGGCAGGTGGCAGTAAGAAAATGCAAAAGAATAAAAATTTAAGAATCTTAAACATCCTTTCACGTAATAAAACTCAAGAAAGCAAAATAACGGTACATTAAAAACAAAGTAGTACAAAATGGAAATGAAATTCAAGGAAAATTGTAGAAAACTTCGGTTTTCTAGATGAATGATGGGGCAAAAAAATGAAAATATAATAATCATGCGGGCAAACTAGTAAAATGTTGCAAGTTTCCATTATATTTTTCAACAGATGGGTTCCTTCGTTCTATTGTATATACTTGTGAATGAAAGATACAAATTTACGTTGAAAAATACTTTGTTACCTTTTTGCCATTGCCTTTGTCTTTACCTTTGTTGACCTTCAACATTAAAAATAAGTTTGAAAAAAAAAACTTAAGAGTATTTTGGTGATAGATACTTTCCTTAGTAACCTTTAGAGTCTCTTCTTTTTAAGGTAAATTCTGATGAAATACTTTTATTCTCATTAATAACTTAAGTAATGAAAGGACAACAAGTAAATATGTTACAATAGACTGACAGAGATATTCAGTAGAACTAATTACAATTTAAGGAATCTCAATACCAAACTATTGAGTAGGCAGATATCCCACAAGACTCTAAGAAGCTTAAGGCTTAAATTATTGTAGCATCTTATCCCACAAAACCATTTGATTTGTTTATGACATCTAAAGATCTTGATGAATAACGATGCTTTTGACATTCGCTAAATCTTTGGATTGGAATCTCTACAATTTGTCAGTACTAAGTTGAGTAGAAAATTCATTTGATTGAATTTCCTTATTTGTTTACTACTGTAAATTATCCATTTACTACTGAAAATTTATCATTCTTGAATAAGGTGAAATAAACTAAATTCATCAATTTTTCTTAAGAAATTGTTCGTTTCAAAATATTACCCATAATTTTCATAGTCGCAGGACATTAAATTTGAGCATATCATCTTTATCTTCATCTTAAGTTCTTTGGGGCAATCAAATTGTCTCTTGGTTGAGTTTAAGTGTCTCTCATATCATAACTGTTTATATACAATACAATGCCAACTCAACATGTATATATATATATGTATATGTTTGTGTGTGTGTATATATGTTTGCCTGTGGATTGAATTTAACAAATATTATTCTTATTCTTCTAACTTGTTTTTCTCCATTTATTTTTCCTTTACGATCTAGCATCATTTTTAATGATGCGCTAAAGAGCTGTTGGCATTTTGTTTTCTTTTTCCTGGTTACGGTTGTTAATACTTCAGTTATTTCTTACCACATAAAAAAATTGCCTCAAATACTCACATATAAACACAAACACATAAAGACTTTTGTACACGTATTATTTTCACTTCAATAAAAAATTGTTCGTAAAGAGAAAGAAAAAAAAAATTAACTTAACGGATTTTATCACAACCTTATTCACATTCACATTCACATTTTCTTTATTTTTCCTTTTAATATTCATTCAAAATTTTCGTTTTCCTGACAAAAAAATATTGTTTTTTTTTATGGATGCAAAAATATCTTTAAAAAAATAAAACACTCAGTAGATACACACACACATGTATAGATAAATAACCGAATGAGTGAATGGTTGAATCAGTGGATAGATAAACCTGTTTGTTGTTCTTATTATTATTGATTCCATTATTACCATTATTGGTATGTACGAGTACATCGGTATCATTAGTTCAGTATCGTTATTTCCGTCATTTTTTACATTGTTGTCAATAAAATCAATAAAAACAAACATTACTGAAGTGTAAAAATTACAAATAACATTTTTCATTTTTTTTTTTTTTTTTTTTTTTTATTTTTCAAATAAATTCTTTGTTTGTTTATGTTAACACCTTTATAACTACGAAAAGAAAAATATGTAAAAAAAAACCAACTCATACTAAATGGAAATAAAAAGATGTGTGCGACAGATACTTATTGTAATTTCAATAATGTATACACTACTATGGCAGAGAGTTAAGTCTGCCAAACTCCCCCGCTTTTGCTCTTTTACTCTAATATCAGGCAAATCTTTCCTTAACTTAAATTCTTTGTCATTTTAGCTCGGTTCATTACAATTCCAGCAGTTCCAGAGTTATTTGCCAGAGTTATTATTTAGTTATTAACCCATAAAATTTTACTACAATTTATCAAGATTTCTATTCTCTATTCCGCTCTACTGGCGCTTAAGCCTTTTTTCGCTATTATTCCAATGACATTTTTCTCGTTTTAATGATGGCAAGAATATAAGTGATACATACACGCTGGTAAGTAGAATACTGAGCCGAGACTGACAATAATTTCAGTGTGGTCTTCAATGTTCTCCACCTTTAGGTCTAGTGACACTAAAACCTTTCAACTTTATTATTATAATCAAATTGTTACTTGGTTAACATTAAATAATTGGTATCCCTTTCGATCTTTTGAGAAATAGGCATAGGAAAGAGAGTAGAAGAATGTCTTCGTTTCTTGGGAAAAAGTAAAAACTCTATTGCAAAAGCAAGACTAGAAATTTAAAAATGAAGCATTTGAAACATAAAATCGCGGACATAAGCTTATATTATTATAAAACAAGTAAGTGCGACAGAAATTGTACAATATCTTCAAAGCAAATAAACGAAAACACAAAAAATTATAATTTCACGTAAAAAAGAAACGCCAGGCTTCTGGCTAATACAGTACAATTACAAAAACCCCATTTCTTTTTTGAAAAATGGTAAAAAATATAACCACAAAACGAACAAACAAACACCAACATAAAAGATACATAATTAAATTACTGCGCAATCACAGCAACGAGATAATGAAGAAATGATGAACTTATGTTACTGTAAAAACAAACACAAAAACCAAGAAGACCCCTAAATTTGGTGTAAGCGAATAGTGCATACAGTTCTCATAAGTTTTCCTTTTCATTTTTCCATTAATATCACGATCAAACAGATAGATATATCACAATGCACTCAACATCTGATCTTTCAATTCTATATATTGGCCAATTATTAAGTATCTTCAACTCCAGTTGAGTTATGGATGTGATTTGTGGGCTCTAATAACACTTTTACCCATAAGTTGAATTTGATGGTATCAAATTTAGACACTTTGGCTGGCAAGGCCACTATCTACAGAAGGATCCAAATGATATCTGGAGTCATATGAAGTGACCCCGACTGAAGGAATGGAAATAACAACTGAAATAATTTTAGTATTACGCTTAGCTGGCGTTACAAACATCAAACTAAAGTAGTGATACGCTAGCCACATTAGTGTGAAGTGTAAAATAATAAAAGAAAAAGGAAAATATGGAAATCCTAAACAAACTCAACAAGAAACTCATTGACGATGACGGTGAAGAGGCCAAAAACTCAACCAAACCAAACCAAACCAAACCGAAGCAAAGCAAACTAAAGCAAAGAAAACAAACATAAACGTGAAATGGGTAATTTGCAGAGAACAAGAGGAAGAGGAAAATCATCAACAACAAAAATGATGATGTTGAATCACATCAAAAGAACAAAATGTTTACTTTTCAAACGAAAAAATGCATACAAAAAACAAGAAACGAAAACAAAACATAAAATCAAAAAAAAAAAAAAAAGCAAAGAGAAAACAAAAATGGCGGAGAAAATCAGCAAAAAATATGGCGGCCGTAACAAAACTACGAGTTCCATTGCAAAAGAAAAAGGGCAAGAGAAATGCAGAGAAAAGTGGTAAGATGAGAGGAAGGACGCAAGGACCGATGTTAAGAAAGCCAGGCAATGAACAAAAACATGATGAGAGAAAATTTTTACAAACTAAAAGAGCAAAAAAAACAAAATGAGAAATTAACATTTTTTCTTGTTCGGCGCCTTTAGCAACATAAGCAAGAAAGAAGAAAACCAAGAGAAGACAGAGGGAAAGAAAATGCATAAAATTTACTTTAAATCACGAATGATTATGTTAAATATGATAATGATGTTCCTCAGTTAATGATAATCGTAAATGCCAGGCAAAGAACAAACAGACAGCTAGAACAGAAAGGAGAGCGAGAATGAAGTGAATAAATGAACAAATTAAGTAAGGACTAGAGGCATGTCCTGCGGCTAAAAAATTAAAATAAAAGCAGAAAAAAAGAAAAAAAGAAAAAGAGAGAAGAAGAATGAAAAATGGACGCTAATAAAATGCAGATAAAGCTCTGAACTCAGGACTTTATAGTAGCATTAAGGATCACAACATCATAAAATGAAGAGAATGAACAAAAAACAAATTAAGCACCATTTCGACTTGAATTGGCTTGGTTGAACTTGACTGAGCTAATTCTCCATCGAGTAAAGTAAACCAATCAACTACCCATTGATCCAATTTGCACTCATTCATACTCATCATCATAATAATCAGCATTTTTGACTCGACTTCAACTGAACCGATTTTCAACAAAAATGTATGGTTGCATCTTTGGTTCTTGGGTTTTACTTTTGATTCTTTCACGTTTTTTAATTTTACTTTTCACATTTGCATCAATTTTCCTCCGAGTGCATTTTTTATAAAATTTTCCAACAATTGTTTGTTTTCACATTTTTTCTTTTTACATATTTTTCTTTTTGTTGCATTTCTACCTCCCCTGAGTTGCTTTGAGCGATTTTTGTTCTTCTTTAAGACTTTATTGAAATGCATTTAACTGATTTTTCTCATTTTTCTTCTTACATACTACTAATAGATTTGAGTATTTCTCTTTGATTCAAAAAGAACAGAAATTGGCAAAAATTAAATATAAGAAAAAATGGGAAAAGAAAAAAATGGACAAATCCACGCCTGACATGGTGCTTGACTTGTTTTAACTTAATTTAACTTGGCTTGACTGGGCTCGACTTGGATTAACGATTGTCCACCCTTCTTGCATTTGAATTGCAATTATAACTGAATCAGAGTCCCACTCAGACTTAGTGGCATAACCTTGTCACACCTGCACCCACTCACATCACATCGCATCACATCACAGCACTCTCTGTATCCTTTTATCTTCTTGTGTGCAACATGAAAATACATACATATCTGAGATTCAAGTCAAACTTTGGCAAGTCAAATTAAGGCAAGGCAAGGGAAGACAAGTCAAGTCAAATTTCCACGCATATCATGGCAACACAACACAAAACGCGAAAGCCTCTAAAAGGCTGGACAGAACAAGGCAGGGCTGTATGGCAGGCATGGCACAGCAGGACACTTACTGTCCTCATCAGCTTTAACACTTTGAGTGTTGTATTGTCTTTTGTTACCTTTGCAGTTGTGTTGTTTTCTTATTATTATCTTTTCTGACATTTCTTTTGCTCTATCATGGGCTTCTCATCTTTTGCTGCATTCTCCATCTTTCCGTTTTCTACTTGGCATTTCTCATTTCTCTCGCCTTCTTACATTTAAGTTGAATTGCAAAAATGTCACACCTCCCAACCTTTTTATCACCCCTCTATTCTTTCTGAAGCTTTGTCTTTTCTTTGACCACTTACTGATGTGTAGTATGTACATATATATATATATGTGTGTATTTGAGTGTGTTGCTTAAATAAGTGTCAGGGTTGCCATGGCATGCCACACATTTTAATTTACTTAAGCATATCCTGTGCGGCGTTGATGCCATGGAAATGAGTTAAGTGCATATTTTTCGTATCTCTTTGCTTTCTGTTTTATCATTTACACTTACAACCACTTACTTCTTCATCATCATCATCCTCACCGTTTATTCTTATGTCGAAACAAAAAAAAATGCAAAACTTATGAAAGAAAGCTATTCAAGTTGGTGATGTTGCATATGTGTAGCAGCTATAAATTCATGATGCATTTCTCACATGTGTTTATGTATGTATGTTATTGTATCTGCATGAATGTAACTTACGTATGTATGCCTGTGCGGGTGTGTATGAGTATGTATGTTTTGGGGTGTGTATTTGCGATATGTTTATCTTGGTAAATGTACCACCAGCCGAGTAACTTATTGCACAAGGATACGCATTCCTAGATATGAGTAATTTACTGAAAACAAACGCGCAAGCTGAACGAATGAAAGAATGTGAAAAGTGTAAGTGAGTGATTGAGTGAGTGAGTGATTGAATGAATAAGAGAGTATCCTTATGTAGCTTTGTCAATGTGAGTACTTCAATGAAGTTCAAAAAAGTTTTTTTCTTTCTTCACTTTTTTTTTTTTTTTTTTTTTTTTTTTTAATAAATTTTCCGAACAAAAATACCCTTGTTCTTTCTTTTCAAAATTCTCTACGAAATTTTCTTCAAAATTTTATACCATATACTTTGAGTTAAAAAGTTAAAGTGTTGAAGAACAATACAAAAAACTACTAAAAACAAACTTCAATAAAAATTTGAAAGTGAAAAGAACAAAAGAAGAAAACTGTTAGAGCAACAGCAAAAAGAGTTTCAAAAGAGTGAACAAATAGAAAAGAAATTACTAAGTGAAGAGAAGAGAAGAGAAATACACAAAGAAATGAGTTAGCAAAATAAGTAATTTAAAATCATGTCAATCAACAAAAGAATATGCAAAATGGAAAAAGAGATAAATTAATATTAGTTGAAGTATAGATTTCATCTACAATATTCATTCATCCCAGAAAAGCCGATTTTGTCAGTAATCAGTATCAGCAAAAACGCATTTTGAATTTTCAACACAAGTTTAGCAAATGCTATTCTACAATAATAAATGAACTTTACAGTTAGAAAATCCTTAAAACAATGTTAATAACAACAGAATGAGAAATCTATATATATACACTAAGTGTTTTAATTAATTGCAATTGAATATGAATTTTCTTACAAAAAAGAAAACATACATACAACATGAAGAATACAAACTAATCGACAGATAAAAAAATACCTGAGGGCACCACTAAAGTGTGGTTCCGTTATAAAAAGGCATCTTCAAAAGCCACATGAAAGTAATACAAAATAAGTTGAAAGCAGTTGGAGAAGAGGAACAATAATTGGGTATCTTCAATAAAGAAGAAAACTTACCAAAAGCCACAAAAATCCACTTGAAAATGTAAATCAACTTACTTTATTTATATTACTTAAACTTTACTTTATACTTGTTGTTTTGCTGTTGTTATTAGCCACTTCTAGGATTACCAGAGGCATTTGAGTTTTCTTGATATTTTGTAATGATGCTCCTCATACTTATACCTAGTATTCTTTCCTATTTATTTCACATTTTATTACTGCTTCTTATTATTATCATATTTTTTCATTTTTTTTTTTCTTTTGAAATTGTTATTTTACAAGCACCTACAATAAAAATAAAATTTCATTTGAATACGAGATGTGGTTATGAAGTACTAATTTTATATAAAACATATGTTTTATTAAAGAATACTTCTTATGTAGCTGAAGATCATTAGTCTAATCCAATCCGATGACTGTCGATTATCTAATCATGTGATTGGTGAAACTGTAGGAATTACCAAATTTTGTGCGTTGTCCTACAACCACACCTCGTACAGTAATTTATTCAACTACTATTGCTACTCTTCAAATTGACAAAGAAAGACAAAAAGAATGGAAGAATGAATGAGAAGGAGGGAGAGAGAGTCGAAAGAAACTTTTCTGACAGCAAAAGTATTCAAAAGAACTTTCCAAGTCGAAGTCGGACACTTTAAGCGGACTTTAAAATGAGAAACTGCTCAAGAACAAAGAGAACAAAACCGAGAGAAAAAAAAAGTCATCTGCACATATCATCTATACATGTGAATATATTGTATATATGGACATATGTATGTGCTTGTGTGGATTGATGTGTGTATGTGGCCAAAGGGCTTCATCACCCTAGACCTGAGACCCAAGAGCAAACAGAACAGCAACCGACTGTCAGATGGCAGGCAACTGATTGAGAATAACAAAAAGTAATAGTATAAGTCAAAAAGTCAGTAAGTCAGTAAGTCAGTAAGTCAGTGAGTCTGTGGGTAGTAAGTGAGGAGCATCAAGTTTCATCATCAAGTACTTACAAATGCTTCAAGTCAAGAAAAAGTACTTGAGGCAATTCAATAAGACAACAGCAAGAAGAAATCAGAACCCAGTAACAAACACACCATGAAATGAATTTTAAAATTGAAGTAAATGGCAGCAGCCGTATGAACTTTCTTCCCTTTCTACATCTACACATATCATTTTCTTTTAATTTTCTTTATTTTTCTTTTTTATATAAAGATACATGCCACTATTTTAGTTTTATACAATATTATTATCATGACTGAACATGACCTTCCCTTTGTTGTAGTCGCCTGAAGCGCCTGAAGATATACCACAGTTTCATTCATTTCATTTCATTCAGTTTAGTTCAGTTGTTCGTTCAGTTTCAGAGTTACTCTGAGTTGACTTTGACTTTTTCTTTGATTACAAACTGCTTACGTATGTATTACATGTGTATATTATATATTGCAGATATATTCTTACTTACTCATACGATGTGTGTGCGTGTGTGTATTTGTTTTTCTTCTTACAGATTCTGAACTAGAAGAATTTGAGACACCCGCACGTTATCGTCCCGATTCATTAAGCGCCTTGAGCCGCGCAACACGCTTCACCGAAGATGAAATCAAACGAATTTATCGTGGTTTTAAGGCTGAGTGCCCAACGGGCGTCGTCAAGGAGGACACCTTTAAAGTGATCTATTCACAATTCTTTCCACAGGGAGGTTCGTGCGGTACAGTATAAATTGTTTTGTTAACATTTTGACATGAATCTAGTCAAATTACTAACGCTTGCCATATTCGTTCTTCATGTTTCGTTTCGTTCCTGTTCTTTACATGTTTATTATACATGTTCTATGTAGAGTAAACCATCGCTTTTCCATTTCATTATACATTCATTCTATTTTATTTTATTCCATATTATACTAGTATAGACTTAACTTAAAGGTAGAAATAAAATAAGTTTAATATGGAATATGTGTAATTACTGTTTTTATAAACTAATGCAAAATACAATTTACTGATTACTTAAAAACAATGAAAATAAATAAAAATATAAGAAAATATAAATAACAACTTCAATGCCAGTGAAGATTACTCATATTTCTCGCAAATAATCATACTCATAGCTCAGTATTGTTATCCAAAGCCGTAGCAACGCAAATTTTTCACTTTTAGCTAAGCATATTCTAGACAATTTAGTATGCATCATCGATAGAAATAATCAGAAGGAAATCATATATGTATGTATTGTAAATTCATCATTTCTTTGGCTTACTTTCAGTATGACAATACATTTATTTCTTTCATATGAAAAATTGAAAGGAAGTTATAAAGAATAAAATAATCAACTTATGAAATATTTCATTAATTTTCATCATACAATTCAATTCAATTTAATTAAAGCATTACAGATAACACTTATACGTACATTTGTTTATCTGATACTTAAAATGAAATCAGATGTATGATCAAATCACAATATATTGCATACTTTTAGGGGCTAAACGTAATTAATATAATAATTTTGTAGTCTTTTCGCATAAGATAGTATGTAATAAGGAAAACTAAAAAAAAAAAACTAACATAAATTCTAATGCAAACATTAGTTATTACTTAAGAATAATTATCAATGCACTTGTGAGTAAATAAATAATATAATATAAAGATACAAATTACATATACATGGTTTCGATTCGTTAACTTAATATTTTCATTTATACTTTAGTATTCTTAACAACATAGTATAGAATCATGGTAAAATGTATGAAACAAATGTGAAAATGGCTGCATATCAGAAATCAAATAAAAATCTCTTACTGTCTTAATAAGAGCTTGAGCTCTTCTAATAAGGAATCACGTTCTTGTTTTTAATTTTTCTCCATTACATTATTTGACTCTAATAAACAATTCTAATTGTACAGCTTCATTATTATTTATATCATTATCATAAGGAAAGAATGAAACAAAGAAAGAATTCAAAAATATTGTTATCTAACCGACGAGACATGAATCATTAACACACATTTTTTGTTTTTCATTAACTTTTCTTTTAGTTTTGCCATTAATTCAGCAGCAAATACAAAAAAAAAAAAAAATGTACAGGACATAAAACACAGAACACAAAGCAGAAATCACAAATCACGACGACAAAACAAATAAATTCATTTTTATATATTGTATAAATTTAGGATAAGCAAAGACACAAAGTGAGACATCAACAACAACAGTAGACAATCACTGTACTTTTGGCCTTCAATGATGATTTTCATTTAATAGTAAAAGACAAGAATGATGAATGGAATAAATTTGTTAAAAAATTTCTCCTGAATTCTTCCAATATTGCAACAAACAGTTTTATCATACTTTTTATGTATTTGTATAAACATAAAACAAAAATTTACATGGACAAATAATGATTACAGAAGTTATAACAACTAAACACAACCCAAATAAGATTTAAAGAAGCAAGATGGTATAGTTGTCCAGGTTGTTTTGTTAAAGAAATATCAATTAAAAAAAAAAAACGCGAAGCGACAAAGAACCAAAAGACATAAAAGGAAAATCTTGTTACACAAGTCACACAATGTTTACTTTTTGTCCACCCTCCTTCTTAAATTTGTAATTTCACTTTTATTGGTCTTTTTGTGTTTTCTTTTTGTTATTTTTTTCATTTTGCCTGTGCATACTAGTTCTAAGCTCTAAGTCCCACTTAACCTTTTTCTCACTCACTTACTACATTCTTGAAAATATGATGGAATATGAATTTATACATACATACACATAAAATATGGTTAATAAATATGAAATAACAAAGAACATCAAAATATATATTAAAAAACACATAAAAAAATGGAGTAACAGCTTTAGATGATGACAACGACGAAGATAAAAGATGCCAATGAAGTAATAAAAAAATAATAATAACCCAATAGAACCTTGGCTAGAACTCAATCATTATTATCATCATCATCATCATCAGCAATATCATTATCGTCACCATTAAAAACAAGTGAATAATTATTCAGAGCAAAAGCCACAAAGAATTAAACAAGTTAAATTTATGCTAAAACTTCAAATCACGAATTATAACACGTGTGTCTCAAAAGACTTGTTGTGAAATGCATCAGCAGCCGAATTCTATTTTCCTGTTGACTGGTCATAGTCATATGATACTTTTTTGCATAGAAAGTGCCTAAATGACAGTCTGGAGTGCCCTTGTGGCTCGATAGGGTAACGTGGCAACATGTTCTCTGTGAATTTTCTCTGAAAGAATTTATGATAAAATTTTTAACGAAACAATAAAATAAATAAAATTATGTTTTATTCAATAAGACATTTTAAAATGGATCAATTTCTTAGAAGGTTTATATATATACAAACTTCAATTATTCAAAACTATAGTATTTTAATCAATATTACTAAATTTAACAAATACATTACATCTACCCACACAAATAAATTTATGAAATATTTATTGGTTTATTAATCAAGACTCGTGAATCTTTCTTTTTTACATTTCACATGCTTTATGCCAACAAGTTCACCCATTGATAGAGAAAAAATGCCCACTTGTGCAAAGGTCATAATGTAGTAGAAGTAATAAAAGTGACAAAGGATTTTATTAATAAGAAGAATAATACAATAGCATGATGTTCTCATACTTATGAAGATATCGTCTGCCTAACTACGTGTATACGATTCTTGTGATAAGTACATAGTGAAGATAGCCGTAGTAGAAATTAACAAAGAATATCAATATGAAGGACATCATAAGAGCATAGCTGAGTCAACCTAAACTGTGACTGAACTAAGCTGAATTGAATTGAGTTGAAATGTGCATGGGCAGGCATAGCTTTAAGTTGGAATGAGTGGGGTCAGATTGGATTAGATTGAATTGGATTGAATAGGGTTTGTCTGAAATGGGGGCTAGGAGCACAATAAATTCATTTAGGAGAATTTTTATAATTTTGTGGTTAATGACACATCCAAGGCAGCAAGCATGCAGGTAGGCAGACAAAGAAATGTAGCAAATTAGTAGGCGAAAATTAAAGTGAAAGTAAACATCGAACATAAACGAATGAAGCACAACAAAAGCATACATACACATACAAGTATGAAAGTCCTTATTTTATGTCACTGATAACAACAGTAAACAGGCATCGACATTGGTGTTTACATTTTGCGTTTTGGCAAAGCAATGCATAACCACATGTGTATATCATGTATGCATACACATACATACTACAATACACATACATTTGGCCTTTGGCAATAAATTTTACTTAAAATACGTGCGTGATTATGTGTATTTGCTATACCATGACAGACTCCAATCTGCCTGCCAGCCTGACTCTATTGCCTAAACATCCATTTATTTAACACTCCTTTTTCTCCCTTCCACCCTATTTGTTCCAACTTAATAAGTATTCAACTTCAACGCTCAGTCTTGGTCTCTTTCTTGGTATCCCTAACCCTATCTGTCACCCGAAAGAGAGTAGAGTCCAATATCTCTTACTATAAGCAATTAATGGGACATATTTCAGGTCAAAGGAACCTACTATCAAACAAAGAAAAATATTCTTACTCATGCTCTTCACTAAATTATTATAATAAACTTATTTTGCACACAACAATGACAGCTACTGACAACGAGACACCGAGTGACATCGACAGTGAAATCCTCATCATTGTTCTTCAGCTTCTCCTTTCTCTTGTTATTCTTATTGTTATTGTCGTTCCGGTAGCCATCATCAACAAAACAACACCAACAACAACAACAGCAATAACTGTGTCTTTCATCATTTACCGTGCCGAACTCTGATGCCCTTTAACGATGATGAGCCTTCAGTCGATAATAAACAAATGTGTACAGCCTGGCGTATGCGTAACACAATCCAGTGGAACATTGCGTATACGCAAATGAAAGCCCAAAGCAATCTTCTCCTCTTTTCGTTCGTACACATTTCGTAAACATTATTCTCTTTTTTATCTTGAAAATCTTTTTAACGTGTGTATGTATATCTGTACTTGTCAACACACACACACACACACACTCACACACACAATATATATATTGTACAATACAACACACACTTATTCACTAAGGACATCAACGTCTTCTACGCCACTAAATAAAGCTATTCATCCGCGGTATCTACCGGAAAAAGCTTGTAAAAAAACAGAAGATGAACGACATTTTGAAGGCTAAACATAAACACACACTAATGCATATACATTTATACAGATATATGTGTGTGTGCATATCCTTACACATACCACACATATCTGATGAAAAATAAATAATGAAATAATTTTTTATTTTGATAAGCCGCATTAACATTGAACGGCAACAGCAAAATACAATAACAAGTTAGAGGCAAAGTTGATAGACATTAAACATTAAACATTGGCAACAGACTATGGTGTACGAAGTCTCATCCTCGCATAATAATATGTATGTGTGTATGCTGAAGTGTATACGAGTAAAGTATAGTATAGGAAAGGAGTGAGGGTAAATGGTTGTTGAAATTTTTATCATTAAATATAATGATTTATCACTTTCATTTAGATTTACTCGGTATTTTCCAATGTTTAAATAAAGATTTTTCTACTCTTCCCCTACTTATCACAACTTTATATAATTAGTTGACCCCGAAAATCCATAATCCTAATCGCAATCCCCATAAACAAATATGTTTATGTCTAAATGACAAAAAACTCTAAATGTTGTTTTTATATACTTATTTTTTTTTTTTGCTTTTCTATGCTCCGCCTCGCCTATTGATTTAAACAGCTCAGCATCATAATTACCATAGTTAAAGGTTTCAAAAATTAGAAACACAAGTAGAAGAATGTTATTCGGTTCAGAGTTCTTACTTTTCAAATGTTTGACTTTTAATGATAAACAAAACTTTTTATTTGGGAAAAACTTTCCTCATCTTGTCTTGGCAAATAAAGTTTAACCTTAAGAAAAACAGGAATACAGGAAACAAAGAGGGATTGAGTCAAAAAGCAATAGCATGACGATCCGGAAGCTCCAAATCTACAAAAAAAATAAAAAAAAAATATGAATGAATGTTAAGAGACCTTTACTAAATGAAACCAAACAATGACTATCATCATCAGTAGCAACTAAAATTCCAATTTTAGTAAAAGTAATCAAGAGATTGACAAAGTCATAAACCCAGAGAATTATGATAGTCGTAGTGTAGGAGAGTCTTGCAAACTTTCTCTTGGTGTTACTGGTATGAAAGTATTGTATAATATTGTACAATACAATAATAGTGACAACGACAATAATTATTTCAGTTAGACTAAAATTGCATTTATGCTGGCAGTAAATTTATCATTTTATTCACATCATTCCATTTATTTATACGGTTATTTATTCAGTACATTCTTTCCTTTATCAATTAGTTCTCCACTCCTCCTCTAATTCTCATTGATTAAGTTTTCTACATTTTTTGTTAAACTCTTCATAAATTTGATTTCTTTAAGTTCCTTTTTCATATTTAACAAATTCGTATATTTTTAATTTTTCATCATTCAACAAAAGCAGCAGCAGCAAAATATTACAAATGAAATGCAATACAATTTTTCCACCATCAATTCATATAAAATAAAATAAACCAACAAATATATTACATATATATACGCATTAACTATCTTTCTATCTATCCATATTTCTAACTACATATCTATCTATCCATCTATATCATATATGTTATACACAAAATATAATCTAATATGTCTATAAAAAACAAATGTTTGTTTGTTTCAAAAAATGTTGTTCATCGCATTACTTCAGAACGGAATGACTCATTTGGCTGTTTTTTTATTGTGCTCGCAAAAGTCCCAATTACAAAAATGGAAAATCCATTGGAAACAAGCTCAGAGACATATTTTAAAATTAACCAAGTTCTTCCTGGCAAACATCACTTTTTGAATAATAATGTTATGAAATATTGTCTATCCTTAAGCACTTGACTTTATTATTTAAGTCATCAGCAAAATAAAATCTTTATCATTCTTTCTTTCTATGATTTCCTTGCAAAGCCGGGCCAGGTACACTAGAATATTATAAATGTAAAATATAAAGAAAATGAAGCATTTATGTAGTATATAAAATATTTATATCTTTGAAAACAAAACAACGTTTTCCGGGTCAGTTAGTATGTATGTTTTATATGTATGTTGTTATTTATATGTGTCTTTTGTATCTTGTGTCTTGTATCTTGTATCTCATATGTATTTTTTATCTGAAAATACAAGTATTTTTTTATTAACGAATGTTCAATATGTTGTTTGATGTCCGCTTCTAGAAATATTATAATAAATACTAATGAAACATAAAAATCTAATAAGAAATAAAACAAAAATATGTTGTAATATTAACAAATTGAAAGACATAAAAAATTTAAACTAATTTATGTTTCTTTATTGCAATCTCTTTTATACTAAAGCAAATCCAACTTTATATGCACATTATGTATTCAATACACTGGATCAGGATCACAGCGGAATTGTCAGTTTTGAGGTAAGCTTCAATTTCCCATAATTTCCACAATGTCTCAGTAAATCTTCTTCTATAAAAAGGTTGAATGTAAAAATATTTAATAAAGTGAAAAATTTATTACGTAGAAGTTCTTAAAATGCTTTATGAATAGAAGCAAACTTAAATCAATAAAAATATATTATTAGAAATTTGATCACTTGCAATGTGGTTGTTCGTGAATATACATATATTGTAAATCCGTGAATCCTTTCATTACTATTAAGCCCACATTTTCAAATTATCTATACAAAGATTGTCTATAGAACTTATTTTATTTTGATCAGACGTAATGAACATTAAATATTTAAAGTGCAATTGTATCATAGAGGTTACAGTTTAAGACCCGTTTGCATATCGAGATTATTAAGCGCCACAAAGTCGGATTAGTTATTTCCAATACTTTTGCTAACATTTTCTTCTTTAATATTATCATCATCAACAGCATCATCATTATCATCAACAACAATACGATCATGTCGTTTAAATAGCAAACAGCTTTACCCTTTTTCCATTTTCTGTTTTCCATTTTTATTATTGTATTTTTAATTTATTTTCGTTTTTTGTCGTTGTTGTTATTGTTTTTATTTTTGGTCTCCCTTTAATTTTTATATTTTTTATTTTGGACCCAAAACAGAAGCCTAACACAATATTAAAAATAAGTTGAATAGGGTAAAAGTAAACAATAATAATAGTAAGAGAAAATGAGGTAAAAGCTCCTACAGAAACAAACAAAACACGCAACATAATTTTAGAATAGGCATAATTGTCTCAAAATAAAAGAAAAGAAAGTAAAGCAAAATAAGATAAAGATAATATTGTGAGAAAATAAGCAACAGCAAAACCAAAAGGAAAATTAAAATGAAGACTGCAAAACAAAAAGATGAAGTACGAAAATATAAATAGAAGGATGTCAAAAGAAGAATAGGACCATTAAAACCATTTATTTCACTTAAATACGAAGAACTTCACTTGTTATTTATGTGTCAGCATAATATTTTACCGGTTTTTTTTTTTTTTCATTATTCTTCCATTTTGAATGAAAAATTTATTGCGTAACCCACAAAACAAAACCATAGATCAATAGACAATTTATTGTATATGTTTAATTGAACAGCAGTTTAGGAAAAATATGATGCCATATGTAAAAGAAATCATCTCAATGAATTATTTGAAGTTTAACTTTATTTCATAGCCAAAGAAAATGAACTCATCAATAGTGAGACTCGTGAGACTCTTTTAATTTGATCATAAAATAAGAAATTCAGACAGTTAAAGGAATGTAAAAAATATACGAAAAAATTATAATACAGGACTATTGAAAAAAGAATTGCGCGTATGCTAGCGTACACGTGATAGAAGTGAAGCTTCTTAAAAACAGACAGAGACAAATACAACATTTGCATTTGACATGAGCAAAGGTACATTCACATTGCCTACTTCAGTATGTGCACCCATGATTGCATACACAAATTTAATCTACAGTGCACATATTTTGGGAGTACAATTTTTGCAAAAGAAGAAGAGTACAATAATTTTCCTGTATACACACGCGGAATACCGAGAAAGAAAAGATGAGCATGCTTTGCATAGAAGAATATAGGACTATACAACTGTATAAGTGTACACAGTTGTACATGTACATATGTGTGAAGTGATCGGACAATTAAAGGAAAGCCGGTGTGTTTACATGTTAACGCCGCTAAAGAAGATTCACTTCAAAAACTTCAACTAAATTCATATCAATATATAATATTTGTCAAACTAAGAATAACAAAGCGCTCAAAGTTACATCAAATAACATTGTAGTTGATTATATTGTTCATACAAGGTGTGTCTCAAAAGTTTCCGAACTTTTCAAAAAGAAATAAAAATAACAAAATAGTTTGGAATGAAACTTTGCATTTATTCAAAATAGTCTCCCTCCGACTCAATACAACGATTTGCACGATT